>CM032385.1:5208141-5458141 GCA_019049475.1 Eueides isabella
TATATTATAGTACAGGAGGCCACGATGCTAAATCGGGATTTATTCGAGCGTGATAGAGACCTATAGAACCCTATATCCTTATATAGGTGAAGCCTAGATAATAAAAGAAAAACAACAAAAACATTTCATTTCTTCAGTGGGGGGCTATAGATTTTCAAAAATGTAAAAAAAAATAGTTCCATGGACATACTTGAGCGTGTGAGATTATATTGTTGTAATTTTTATATTTGTTGTATTTTTTAAAAATGTATGTTAATGTAACGTATGTTAATCTGGCCATTTCAGTGAAAAATGTGGTGAAGAGTGGTGGTCGTACGTAGATGTGAGAAACGCGTCAGATTTTCGAAGGGAATGTTAAGTGAACCTAAAAAACTGCTCCTATATAATTTCTCTCTCCCTCTTAGCTTCACGCTGTATCCCCCACGAGGCAGGGTAGCCAGAAGGAACCCGGGAACCTAGTAAAGACACTCCGTTCCACTTCCGTTTCCCACTTTCCGCCGAATTTGAGGCATTTTAGTCTGTGTGATCAGCTAATGTGGTGTCATGGCAAACGAAACTAGAGGGTACGTAGTGAGCGAATAATAAATAGAGAAAGAGTGAGAGAGGAATAGAAGCGCGGAAAGGGAAATATAGGCATCACGTAACTGCACGCATTAAACTTTATTGATGATTTTTTGTATGACCAAGAGGGGCTGGAGTGTCGAATTGGAACCTAAACTTGCCACATCACTTGGTCTCCGTATGCCCGATCTCATCGCGGCTAAGGGTGGAGTGGGTGTCATCCTGGACACACAGGTGGTCTCGGGCAGCCAACCGCTTGACGACTCTCACCGCTCCAAGCGTAGTAAATACGGGAGGAACGTTGAGGTTGTTGAGTTGGTAGCTGGGAGACTAGGACTGCCTGCGGAGAATGTCCGGGCGACGTCCTGCACCATCTCTTGGCGCGGTGTGTGGAGCGCTGCGTCCCTTCGGGAGATGCAAGAGCTCCTAGGGGTAGAGAAGGCTTTGTTCGGTGGAATCCCGAGCCTCGTTCTGAGGGGGTCGCACATGAACTGGACAAGGTTCAATCAGATGATGACCACGATCGCGTGGGAGACGCCAGACTGAGCAGAAGGGGTCCTGTGGACAACGGGGTTCTGCACCCCCGATGTTCCTAGGACCCCTCGCGGTAAATTTTGCGAGGCCCTCGTTGCCAAACTCTTAGCCCACCCCACCAAGTGCAAAATGCCATACCCAGCCGTTGTGATGGAGCTTAGAGGGCATTGGTCAGCTCCGGGTATGCCCGTATAATCGGAGCGTTGCGGAAATTGTCAGATTATATTGTTCAGATTAAATATTTTTCGTAATCCTTGAATTATTCTGTTCAAAATTTTAAAAAATTAGCTACGGTCGAGAATGTCCAAGTGACTTTTTTTTTACAATTTTGTAGCCCCTTCTTAACGTTTCACTCAAACTCTTTGTCCGATTAGTGAAATCTACACGTTTTAGCACGTAACTACCTCTCGTCTTATCTCAATCTGACGCGCCCAAAAATATTTGATGATCAATTTTTTTTTAATAGAGTACAAGGTATCCCCCTGTATATAATTCTGCCGCGCTCGAGTAAATCCCGGAATCCCCTCTGCGGCTCCTCTACTATTACTACAACAATGAAATAATAAATAAAGAAAAGTATTTACAAATGGATATAATACAACTTTATATTATTTTACAAACAATAAGCTTATTTTTTTTTTTTCAAACAATTTACCACTAATTCACTAAAGTTACTGACTGAGGCAGTCAGACTTGGAAAGAACCGACATATCAATGCTCACTTATATAATTACATTTATAAGTGACAGTAACGCCTTTGAAATAAACTGGAGCGAGCTTCCATTCCCAAAATAACATAATACGGCAGACGTGGCGCAACTGAGCCAATTGAACAAAACTAAAAACAGTTGGCATTGTTATTTAACAACTTTATAGTGCCATGAACTTTGGAACTGTCCCGGAACAGTCATATATTACATTCCCGGATATGGTTTCCACCAGAGCAAAACATCACTAAATAGCACTCTAAAATATATAATTTCCCAAAAAAATAAAAATAATATGTTATATAGAATTTGTGTTAAGTCACATTTAGTTCAAACATAACTATATTTTCAACAAAGATATTGAACTTTTACATTAAGGATTATACCCCCATATCTCCTTTAAGGTATTAAAAAAAACATACGTGATTTATTTTCTTTTAAAGTCTATGGACGACAATCACAATGCTTATCCTGCTAGGCCTTAGTCTAGTTTTTTTTTTTTTTTTAATATAATTTATATACATTTCACCTCTAATTCAATATGGAATTATTAATTACTCCCACTTATACTCATTTTACGACTCTGACATTCACTAATTCTGTTATTCATATTTTATTTTTATAAAAATATGTATTATTTTAGGTGCTGATCTAATTTGACTATAATACATATCGGTAACTTTTAAATAAAGGGAACAATTATTTTGGTTAAAAAATTAAAATACCTAATATAATAACAATTACAAAATACCTACTAATATAATTATGTTTGTTTCACACTATATAAAATTGGAACCTCATATTATGACACTCTATTCCAATTAGGGTCACTTCAGTTTCCCACTTTCTAACAAACTCTGGAGATATCACACATGAAGTAAATGAAAATATTTACAGTCGGTTTCTAAATTGAGAATTTGACGTTAAGCAAATCTCAAATCAATACCAACTAGCTAATTACTAACTTACTTAGCTTCACGCTGTATCCCTAGCGGGGTAGGCAGAGAGAACGGAGTGCCAAACGCTACGGTCTCGGCATACCTCTTTCGCATGCTCCACTGTCATCAACCTCTACATACATGCTCTAGAGTGCCCAGTGCCCTTCATGCTTTAACGTGACCTTCCTCCAGTACTCAACTGCTACTTAAGCAAATTTTTGTTTCTGATTTGACTTTTCTCAAACCATAATCAATATTTGAGAATTTCAATGAGCGCCGTACTCAACTGATACTTTAGAACGTATTTTGCGTTTCACAACTGAGCAAAACTCGTTTGACAGTTCTCAAATCTTACTTAAATCAGTGAAAAGTTAAGCGTGCGAAGTCGGATACTTAAACTGTGCTTAAATATTTTTCTTATAGTATATGTGAGGAACTATCAAGTGCTAAATATTTTTGATTGCAACTTTTTGGAAATCTAGGTACACCTTAAGAAGCATCCAATTGACCCCAAAAAATAACAAGTAACACAATAGAGAAAATTTGGTATCTTAAAAATGGGCTTTTCATGCCTTCTAGTGTTAAAAGTTTTATTGAGACTTGTTCTGTTGCACAATTTGCAGTTTGCAGCTTGTTAATACTCATCTTGATGAACACATTGTTTAAATGAACTTGATAGAGCATTAAGTACTAAAACCCATACATAACATTTTGCTTTGAGAGCAGCAATTGTGATAATTATTTTACATCATATAGAATTATATATATACTTCAAATTATATAAGTGCCTTTTCACATGTGCTTATCAGTGTGTAGCGTTTTGTATTGTATACCTAACTGTTGTGTCTATACTTTATTATCTATACTTAAAATAAATCTGTAGAGAGGTCAATTCTGTACATGAAATATATTTTCAAGATAACTATCAGGGGGTGCTTAGTGATCGATACTGATGACAATAATTAAATAAATTTTTGTCTGTCTGTCTGTATGTTCTTTATAGAAATAAAACTACTTGTCGGATTTTAACGAAACTTAATACAGCTATTCTTCATACTCCTGGGCAGGTCATAGTATACTTTTCATCACGCTACAATCAGTAGGAGTAGAGCAGTGAAAGAAAATGTTAGGAAAACGGGAGAAGTTTTTTTTTTTATGGAAAAGACAAGGCAAACGAGCGTACAGGACACCTGATGGTGAGTGATCACCGTCGCCCACGGGACCGTCTAACACCAGGGGAGTTACAGGTGCGTTGCCGGCCTTTGAGGTGTAGGTAGACGCGCTTTTTGAAGGTACCCATGTCGTATCGACGTGGGTAGGTCGTTCCAGAGATGTGTGATGCGTGAAAGGAAATTCCTACGAAACTGCACAGTAGTAGTGTCCAGATGATGTGTATGGTACAGTAACTTGTGGCGTACTGTGCGGTTAGAAAATTCGGCGGCAGGTACCAAGTCAAACAGTTCTCCAGAACACTCCTCGTGATAAATGCGGTAGAGAACGCACAGTGAAGATACGTCTCTACGCAAAGCCAAAGTGTCAAGCCTCTTAGGGATCATTGGGTCCCCAACGATTCGAACGGCTCTACGTTGTACGCGATCAAATGGTTCAAGCTGATACTGGGGTGCACCAGCCCAGAAGTGAGAACAGTATTCCATATGAGGCCGAACCTGGACCCTGTACAGGGCCAAACGGTGTTTTGGCGTGAAATACTGTCTCGCTCTGCTGATGACCCCCAGTTTCTTCGAGGCCAACTTGGCCTTGCTTTCCAGATGATCGCGATACTGGCAGTCGCTTGAAAAACTGAGGCCAATATACCCTGATGTTGGTAAAGTCAATGCTGAGAACAGCAGGGGCTGCCGTTAATGTTAACGTACGCCTCGTTTACCTTGTAAAATGCGCGGTACTGTGCCCTCCCCAGAATTCGAAGGGCGGCCTGAGTTTAAAGACTCAGGGAGGGATCCTCCAGAATCGATGATGCAGGTACCCTCCTGGGTTAGTTTCTCTTTTAGTGCCGCTTTCATATTCCAGGGAGGGGTTGGGGCTGGGCACCGGAGCCCGGAATTACCCAATGCGAAACGCAGCGACCGAAGCCACTACTTAACGGATTCTGCCCATACGTATTGTCATTGCTGGCAACGTGACTCTACCACACGTACTTTAGTCGCCTCTTACGACACCATGAGTACCAGGGTGATCTAATTCTAAGCCATCATGACAAAAGTTACTCGAATTTTTAAGCTTCCGCCGCGTGTGCAGCCTTAATGTTAACCATTAAGCTACAGCAAAACCATGTATAACGGAAATATTCTACATAAAATTATAAAAAAATATCCCAGGACAGCATATGTCTATTTTTTATGGTTGACTCACAATAACACGTGTAACTCCCAATAGCTTAGCTGTTCGGAGATTTCTGATTTAATAGATGAATGAGTGTTTACTCTTACGTTTATAATACCAATAATTCTCACACTAACGTTCCTTTTTAAAAAAATAACATTAGTACCTATTTAATAAAAAAATCGGTATAGAAACACCAAACTTATACATGAAATGAAATACGCTAACAAGACATCGTGCGTGGGAGGCGAGGGGCGAGCGGAAACTTCATTCAACATTTGGCTGTTGATGCGTTCAGAGTGTTCGACTTTATTGACAGACAATAATTGTTATTAATAATAACTTATTATGAACCGTGCTTACCAGCGCGACTTTTAGTCTTTACTTAGTTACTTTGTTTAAATTCTAAATTATTAAGTTTCTTTTTAGACGTAGTAGAAGTAGTACGCATAAATTTTTAGATACCGATAGGTTAATTTTGGTTAATTTATGTTAATTTTTTTTATGTATTGAGTAGGTTAAAGCGTAGGTACTTTTATTGATTATACTTAGTAGTTATGTATAGGTATTTATTATTTACTTTTAACAGTACTCAGTACAGTTTTTGAACAGTATCCACAAAGATTGACATATTATATTGCCCTACTAAAATACGAAAGTTAATCTGCCTGTTAAATCAAAACCGTGAGGAAGGACATTATGCTACTTTTTTTTTACCAAAAACGACGGAAGCGTGGACGGAGTCGCAAAAGCTAGTTAAGAATATGTTATAAAACATTTGTAATTTTTTAATATATGAGACATGTTCTACTGATCTTGGGCTTTATCAGTTGACATTTAATTGGTTAAATGTTAAATTAAGTTACCTGTTGTATATAGGTACTTTGAATATTTTGTCTAAATAAAAGGCGAAAATTTTCTTTTTAAACTTATTAAAATGTTACAAATCAAAGATATGGACAATACTATAAAATATCGACATAAGTATAAATATTTATACTCAGCTTCACGCTGTATCCCGCACATGACAGGGTAGGCAGTGGGAACTTGGGAACCTAGTGTTAAGACACTCCATTCCACTTCCGTTGCGCACTTTCCGCCGAATTTGAGGCATTGTGTGTTCAGTGGCGGAACTCAACGCCGAGTTTTGCCCTGTACCAGAGCGAAGAAATAAAATATTAAATAATTCAATTGAAAATATTAAATATTTTTTTTATATTGAAATGGGAAAACAATTGTCACTTAGGCCGCAAAAAACTACTTATAAAGCCATTGATTATAAGAGACTATACAAAAACGTCAACGACAGCAATATCAGCAACGAAATAAACTTATCATACAAAACATTGGAAGAAAAGCCGTTGAGATGTATAATTGATAGTATGGTTACCAAAAGCAAGAAACAAAATCCTCCAAGACAAGATTGGATAAACAAAACAGTTATTGAAGACATTCGTAAGAGAAATAATCTTTGGATTCAACATAAAAATAACCCCCATGATGTAGCTATGAAGGAAGTGTTTAATAAGAAGAGAAATGAGGTATCTGGACAAATACAGAGACTAAAAAGTGCTTACTATTTAAAATCCTTTAAGGCCTGTGTTAAAAAACCAAAAAAGATGTGGCAACTAATAAATAGTTTGTCAGTCAATAAATTGAAAAATTGCTCCATGTCGAGTACACTTTTAACTGAAAATGGAGTTATAACAAATTCTAAAGATATTTGTGACTATTTTAATAACTTTTTCTGTAATATTGGATCAGATTTAGCTAAACAAATTCCATTAAATTGTCATAACAATTATATGTATGTGACGGATATATGCGCAACTGGTTCGAACAAAAAAACTCTTACTAAATTTGAGCCCGCGACTAGTAACGAAGTTGTAACTATTATCAATAACTTAAATAATAACGTGAGTACTGGTGTTGATTGTGTCAATGTAAAATCTTTAAAATGTCTAAATCCTTTAATATCAGATGTACTTACTAACTGTATAAACAAGTGTTTTGATGATGGAATATTTCCTGCCACTCTAAAAATAGCTAAAGTTGCTCCTATCCATAAGTCTGGCAACAAATCTGAGTCCGGAAACTATCGTCCCATATCAGTGCTCCCTGTTTTGTCTAAAATTTTTGAGAGAATTATATATACGAGAGTAGAGTCTTTTCTAAATTCACAAGATTTCTTTTATGATAAACAGTATGGGTTCCGACCAAGACGTAGCACGTTATCGGCTACTATAGACCTCGTAACAAAAATTAAAGTACATATCGATAGGAAGCAAGTGGCGTTGGGTATATTTATTGACCTTAAAAAGGCATTCGATACAGTAAGTCATAAAATCCTTTTGAAAAAGCTAAAATCTATTGGCATATCCGGATCTGTGTTTGATATAATGAAATCTTATCTTACAAATAGATGTCAGATAGTTAAGGTTGGGGAGGCGCAGAGCGATCCATGAGACATTACTTGCGGCGTTCCCCAGGAGTCAATCTTGGGTCCTTTGCTATTTCTTATATATATAAACAACATCCATACTTTAGATCTTAGAGGTGATATCTCGTTGTATGCGGATGACACTAGTTTGTTTTATTATGGAAATAACTTAGAAACCATTATCAAGAATGCTCAGAACGATTTGGATGTCTTAAATAGTTGGTTCCAATCTAATTTGCTTACGGTAAACGTCTCAAAAACTAAATATATCATATTTGCTCCAAAAAATAAAAAAATATCTCAAAACTTATCTTTGACAATTAATAACCAATCGATATCAAAAGTTGATCAGGAAAAATATCTAGGATTAATTTTGGATAGTAAGTTAACATAGATACCACATATTCAAAAAATAAAATCCAAATTGACTTCTTTAATGGGGGCTATAAAAGGCATTGTATTGTAAGGTGTTTACCACATGATGTACGCTACATCATATATTACTCTCTTATTGAACCACACATTGATTACTTGGTTGAAATTTGGGGATCAGCGGCAAAAACAAACTTGGCACCTTTACAAGTAGCACAAAACAAACTAATAAAAATTTTATTTAAATACGATTTCCTCACCTCGACTAGAAAAATTTATAAAGAAACTGATCTTATGAATGTACATCAAAGTTATGTTTATTATAGTTACTTATTGATACGAAAAATATTAAATAAAGATTTACATTCTAAAATAACTTTCACAAAAAAACAAGAAATACAAAAAATTAAATTAAGATCTGCCAACGATATTACACTTTATAAACCACGTACTAATTACGGAAAGAGATGTATAATGTATGAAGGCGCCCAACTGTACAATAAATTACCGAAAGACGTTAAGGAAGCTAAAACGCTTCTTAGTTTCAAGAAAATACTAAAAAGTTATGTAAAAAATCGAATAATATAACCATAATAGTTCTTAAATTCCAGCATTTAGTATTTATATTACTTTAAAAAATATATAATAATAATAAAATAAAAAAAAATAAAAAAAAATAAAATTAAGAACAATATGTTTATTCAAATAATATAACATTAGTACTTGATAAAGCCAATATTGGTAAAAGAATTCTTTTTTGTTAAAAAAATAAAATAAATAAAACAATAATAATGTCTCATCCAGTTGCGTATATTTCTTGTAATTTGAGTAGAAATTGTAACACTACGCTCAATATTGTTTGGTTCTTCTGTATGTTGTGTTTATATTGAATTGCGATACACCCAACAATATCTTGTGTTTGTATAATTTTATGTATATTCTCATATGAGTGAATTGTATTCTTCTGAGAATAAATGATCTTTAACCTTAAATATTTCATTTCCTCGAGTGGGGATCGAACCCAGAACCTGTCGGTTACAGTTACACGCTTGTGCCACTACGCCACAACAGGTCTCGATTTATGATTAAGTTATTTGAAATATTTCTTTTAATACTATTATATCATATGGGTTTTATTTGAGTATCTACAATTGAAAGTATTTAGCGCTCACCCTGTGTAAATAGGAGTAAATGAACCACCACCTGTTAGGGAGAAGAAATAATTTCAATAGAAATATAAATTTATTGCATTACTATTTATTTGGAAAAAATATAATGTGTAAAAGAACTATCACTGTTAAAGTAAGATAGCCTTTTTATTCATTCACGCTTCAGATATTTTAATAGATCATTCATAACAAAAAAACAAAAAAAGTCAATAATGTAATTTTAACAGGTCTTAAAGTTAAAAAAAGAACAGTTTTGAGATTATTACATTTTTTAGTCACTAAATAAGTTGCTTGTTGTAGTAATCAATATTTATAATTGAAAATACTTATTACAGTGGATACTTTTAAAAATATATATATTTCTCATTTTGCTCGGCTTGGCTACCAGTCAAAGGTTGTGTTAAGAATTTTTCATTTATTTTTAAAGATAACAGCTTAAAGAATCTCTCATTTGATATTTAAACAATGTTTAATATGGCATTTTTGTGATCGTAGTATAATGATTTTAAGCACTAATTTATTATTATTATTATTTGTATGATTTCCATTGAAGAATCTTTTCTTGTGCGGAGCTTAATTTTGTTATAATATGCTGTTTATTTCATAACCACGCATTTCCTATTTTTGTTATTGCACAAAATATGCTCCTGTCTTCTTACAATTGACATTTCAGAACCTGAAGCATTATAATAAAAGATAAAAGTAAAATATGACAACAATAATGCCATATATTGAGAACAGTGTACAGTTTTTTGCACATACTTGCCTTGCTATAATTAAATGTAGATTGTTTTTTTTTTGCAAAGTATAGTTGTGTAACTTCTTACTTATATTGTTAGGTCCATTTATTATTTAAGCAAGATAGAAATTGATTTAAATAACTTTGTTGCTTATATTTTTCTCAATTTGACATTAATAGTATGTTTCACATAACCATGTAATACAAGATTTATTATTTTTATTATATTTTTATTTTTGAAGTTTTTTACAGCGCAAGTACATGAATAATGATGATACATATACATTACACATTTAGGAATATTTATTTTGTTTTAAATTCAACATAATACACAAATTGAAAGATTACTGATAAGTGTCAGTTTTTTACAAATATATTGGAATGTAAAAGCCATGCTCAAAGAGATTTGAGCAAATGATAAGTTAATACAGTTTGACGAAAGTATGTTTTGAAATGTGAAATATAAATAAACTTAACTTTGTGCATTTGACAATACTCAGTTGAGTATTTACAGTTTTCTCCTTTTAGAAAGATCAGCAGTGTCAGCAGATTATTTGTGGCATTGCATTATGATTGAGTTGTGAATTTAACTGTGTCAGTGACTCAAGTGTTTATTTATTATTTATTTTCTGAATTTCTTCTTTGTAGGCCTTCTGTGTTGTTGTAAGAGTCACTTATACAAATAAAAGGGTAGTGGTTTATAACTTATAAATGTGTTGACTCTCACTTCAATACTTCATTTGAGTGTGTGAGTGGTAGATTCATAATAAAACTAATGACGATACTACTTATTACCCACAAAATAAGATAAACATTTAAATGTAATTTATCTTATTTTAAAAAATAATATTATTTTATGGGTAAAGGCATAATTTATATCGTTGTCAAATTATACACCGACGTGCAGGCTGCTGTACTTAAACAAAGGAACAAGCAAACGTAGAAACAATGTACAACGTAATTTAAATGCACTTACCTAATGCATTGCATTTTCAAAATATTTTTAACATATTTTAATACAAAAAAATATATAAATGACACAACTAAAATACAACATTTGAATATTGAAATTAAACTGTTTCGTGTGACATTGGCTACGTTCCACTAGCTATCAAAATGATCACGCTCACAACCGCAGTTTTTCCCCGTTCCACTTGCTTGCGAGCGTTACTGTCATAAATTCAAGTGGAACGGGCCTTGGTGTGTTTTGAGCGTATAGGCAATAGGCATATATATATAATCTGTAAGCCTTAAAAATAAATTTAAATAATTATTTATTAATTATTGAATTTGATTACATTGATTTATATTGAATAAAAAATGATAATTAGTGGTGTATTTAATTATCCTACGTCAAAATATTATTAAAATTGACATCTACTAAAATATGTCTTTCCGCATTAAATAAAAGTTATCGGCAATCTAGGAAAAATGTACATCATTGTATTGATTATAAGCTGTAATTATTTTTAAGCTTGTTTCATATAATTATATTTACCTCTGAAGGCATTTTGATGCGTTTCGTTTTGAAAGTGCCGCTAATTTTCCCAACGCTCACAACGACCCACCTCGCGACCTGGGTCGCCGTGGGCGTCGCGTGAGCGTTAGTCATGACGTCATGGATGACGTTTTCGCCGCGACCGCGACGACCGCGGACGGCATGTGGAACGGCTAAATGAGCGTTTTGATCATTTTGGACGCCTAGTGGAACGTAGCCATATGGTGCGTTCCACTAGCTATGAAAATGATCACGCTCACGATCACAGTTTTTCCCCGTTCCACTTGCCTGTGGGCGTTACTGTCATAAATTCAAGTGGAACGGACTTTGGTGTGTTTTGAGCGTATAGCGCAATAAGCATATATATATATAATCTGTAAGCCTTAAAAATAAATTTAAATAATTATTTATTAATTACTGAATTTGATTACATTGATTTATATTGAATAAAAATGATAATTAGTGGCGTATTTATTTATCCTACGTCAAAATATTATTAAAATTGACATCTACTAAAATATGTCTTTCCGCATTAAATAAAAGTTATCGGCAATCTAGGAAAAATGTATATCATTGTATTGATTATAAGCTGTAATTATTTTTTAAGCTTGTTTCATATAATTATATTTACCTCTGAAGGCATTTTGATGTGTTTCGTTTTGAAAGTGCCGCTAATTTTCCCAACGCTCACAACGACCCACCTCGCGACCTGGGTCGCCGTGGGCGTCGCGTGAGCGTTAGTCATGACGTCATGGATGACGTTTTCGCCGCGACCGCGACGACCGCGGACGGCATGTGGAACGGAAAATGAGCGTTTTGATCATTTTGGACGCCTAGTGGAACGTAGCCATAATAGTTATGTTGTTAACCACAGATAGCAAATGAACATGACAGAACTATTTTTTTCTAATTCTATAATTTGCAATAATACACTAAAAACTTAATTGTATGTAAATAAATAATAAAATTATTTCTTTTTTTATATAAAATAATAATTTACTTTACAATACAAAAATATTTAAATAAGTAAGTAATCTTTAGGCAATTTACGTTTAACAGCAACATTTAATACGCCATTCAGACACTTGATACAGCTCTATAAACGTTTATAGAATCTAATTCTTTAAGGGTTATATATAGTTAAAAGGCCGAAAAAAAAGCAATTTGTCCAGATTTTTGTTTGAGAAACCTTTGAAATGTATTGATTTAAATATTTGAACTTTTAACAATATTTTTAGACTAAGTACTAGTAAAAATATTTATTTGGACAGGAGCTACAGGTGATCTCATGGAGCTCCTCTCAAAAAGAACGTTTTGCGGTGATCACTATATCTCTGAACTGGAGCATCTGAAATTAAAAAAACAAACAGATTCCATTAAAGCGGCCGGGTTTTTTTTTAAAAATGCCATTTTCGGCCAAACTTCAATTGTTTATAAAAAAAATAGTATTAATCGGTAAAATAAAGTCTTCGATCAATTACTGGTAAATATATCTAAGAAGCTTGTGTCAATATTTGAAATCAATCGGTTTAGCCGTTTTTAAGTTATGTTGGTCACCGACTTTGAGAACATCATTTTGAGAAAAATGCGTTTAAACTTATATAGAGTCGTCTACTTCAGGACCATATAATAAACCCTCCGCCACTTTGGCAGCTTCTAATAATTCGAGCTGATGTTGTCTGCGAGCCATTCTTCCATCTCGGGTGCTCTCACGTGCTCTGATATTGGAAATGTTCACGCGCTACTCATCTTTTTTTTCACCATATGAATGCGCATTGTGTCTAAATGTGATTCCTATTGCCTTCATATAATATAATAGTGTGTAGCTTCATTAAATATGCCTGCAGCTATGTATGCAGCGATTTTCACAGCTGTCAAACCAGTCTTTCTAATAAATTCTTACTGCTGAGACCTGAGAAAATCGAAAAAATAGCCACTGCAACATCTTCTGGCGATGGCTGATAATCATGTTCGAAAGAGAATAATTCATCGGAAGCTGCAGCCCTCTGCCAGCTGCACCATGAGTCTTTTCCATCCGGACACTTATCGTGTTAAGGTTTTCGTCAGTTGAACAATAATGATAACATGTGGCCCATATAGCATTATATATTTTTTCAACGGAATCACAATTTCTCCTTATCGCTAAGCCATAATAAACTGTCAATTTTAAATCCAAGCCCTCGTTCAGAATCAGTTTGAAACTTCACATTTTCGTCACATTTCACGTAATCAGAAATTGCTGCAAACAAAAAATTTAAAAATTTAAAAATAAAATTATAATTTAAAATGCAATCAATAGACGGATCACGCGGAAGTGATATTTCCTCTTGTTCTTTAAGTTTTCTTACCGAGGCATTGGAACTACTTTCTTTATAAAATGCCGTTCAATTACAGGACATATTGATATGCAATCGCAGGCGCCCGACGCAATTACGATGGCGCTATATGATATGCTTGTCCATTTATTGTATACTTGAATTCCTTATTTAGTGTATATAATGTCAATACTATTTAATATAACTAGAATGGAAGTCTTTGAATCGGTAGAAATAACCTAGAATTTATTTTTGTTCAAAAAGACTTTGTGAACTTTGTGATCTTGTGAACGTCAGCTTCTCGCTGTATTTTGTATATGGCAAGGTAGGCAGAGAGAACTTCAGAACTTAGTGTTGAAACACTCCGTTCATTTCACCACTTTCTTCATTTACAAAATGCCGTTATAAAATTTAAAATGCACTCAATAGACGGATCACGCGGAACTGATATTTCCTCTTGTTCTTTAAGTTTTATTGCCGAGGCACTGAAACTACTTTCATTCGTTTCGGCTGTTTTTGGATTAAAATTATTTTCTCGCTTTATCGGTTTCGACTTACGTGTGCTAAAAGATTTTCTTATATCTCTAGAAGCCTTCATTTTAAAATTACAAAAAAAATGAACGATGAACGAACTCATAAATTTAATGCTTGGCTTAGCTGATTATACTGACTACCACTCTTAAATGTTTTCCAGTTTGGGGAGAACAATATAAAAAAATATCTTTCAGGTATAAAAAAGACAATAACATACTGATGCTTTACGCATCTAAATACAATAGAAGAGAACATTTACAATAGGTAGAGGCATAAAAGGGACAGCTGGAACGCTGGTAAGCGCTGCCGCTCCGGCCTTATGCTTCCAACCGCTCTGAAATACCTTTTAAAATTTGTGTGTAAAAATATTCACTGGAACAATATGAAATTTTCTTTGTGTCTATATGCATTAGGTGTATGCATTACATAATAAAAAAAAGAAAATTTTAAAATATCAGCATGAAGAAGGACTGTCAGTTGGCAATACTGAGTTAAATATATAAAATAAATTATATATTTACATAATTTTATAAATTCAGTCATCACTTCGCTATTGTCTTAAAATTTGTGCCTCTGGGGTGTCCCTTAACCGAGGAAAGAGGTAGAAGTCGCTGGGGGTTAGGTCCGGCAAATAGGATGAGCAGTTCAAATCCCGTTTCTTGAAGCGCAGCCATCACAATTGCGGTTTTGTTAGCTGGAGCGTTGTCTTGGTGAAACAGCACTCCAGCTCGTATTTTGCCCAGCCTTTACCCTCCCCATTGACAGTTGTTTTGTTTTAGGATCAAAATGATGGATTCAGGTCTCATCTGATGGTCACTCTTCGGTCTGCCAATATAGTATCTTAATTTTTTTTAATGTTATCTTCAGTGGAGGACGTGGATGAGCGTCCTTCACAATTTTGGTCTTCAGTAGATGTCTTCTAACCAACTTAAACTCCTTGTGCAACTTGCAACTGTGTAACTGTGAGTAGACAACGAGTCCCCCAATGTTTCCACCAAGTCGCTATGTACGTCATTGGTAGACACTTTTTTTAAAACACAGGTACGTGATCACAGCTCGAATTTCGTTTTCTCCATTTTGACATTATCTCGTCGACGATTCTTATTCCAATGAATGTACCTACCGTTTTTTTTTTTTCTGAGTGACTCAACTGCTGTTGAACTGGGATGGTCTTTACAGTGGAGGGGCGAGTGAGGTTCGCCCCTGAAAAGATAAATACAAGATTTTATGGAAGCTCGTAAAAGAAACATCGTTCGCAGGGGAATGCCATGCATACGCAAATCAGGATGGTCTGTGACCGTTTGGCACCGTCACGCGGACGTGCCGTGAGAAAGGACTTTCCTTGTCGCCTCTTACATTGACGACGATTATGTCTAGGGACTGAGGAGTGCAACCTGCCTGTTTGAGACAGCGTTTGGGTCGTCGGGGAAATTGCACCTATCGGAAATCGTGGTCTATTTATGTAATTTTAGGCTGAAGTAGTGAGTATATAGGCAAGCAAAATTTTTTTTGGATTTTTACATATACTGGCAATAATCGATTATTTATCATTACTTTTGGATCACTCCTCGAATTCCGAGATAAAACAAAGCATTAATGATGCTCTATACAGCCCATTTATCTCTCAGTGAAAGTCCCAAAAAAATTTGTGTAATTTTTCCAAAGGTTCCGAATTAACAGAAACGACAAACAGATCAAAAAAATGTTCTTCTGTCTTCAAATTGTGTAAGTATTATAACTAAAAAAGTAACGGCTGTTTTGCAATGCAAAAACAGGCAGGCAGAATCTTTAATCTTATTTTTACCTACGTATGTGCTTAAAACATCTATGAAACAGGCTTTTTAACAGGAAAGTCGTCGATAAATACTTTTGCGTGGACCTTATGGCCCATGCCTGCTGTCTATTGAATAACTGTTGATAAAGCTGCCTTCCATAATTTTTTTATATGGAATGTTATGATTATGTTATATGAATCTTCAAGTGGCTATCTCAAGAAGCAGCTGGGATCTCTAGCCCGAGATTCGCAAAATATTTTAGACAGCCTACAGATGTGATTTTGAAGAGAGGCGGCGTCTGTGTAAAATAAGATTTATTTAGATTTAAATAAAATCATAACCATAAGGTAATGATTTTATTTAAATCCGTCTACTTTTGAAGTTTTCAGACAGGAAAACCCTTTTAAAAAATCAAAGTTGAATTCTATTAGTTTTCTCTATGAAAATATTTTCAATATAAATGTGGGGAATATTATTTTTGAAAATGTATTGAACGTTGCGTCACTTCATTTTCACTGAAAATTCATATCATATATAATACGTTTAGAGCAATGAAACTATGTAGATAATTATTTTACATTGTGCAAATTGTAAAACAAAATGCATGTCATAAGAGTTATCTTTGCTTATTTCAATGTTAAATATAAAATAGTAATACCTACCTAAGAGTTATCTTTGCTTATGCTTATTTCAATGTTAAGATAAGTATTGTTTCTTATTGTGCCTCAACAATTGAATAATAGGTTGTCAGTACAAATCTGAATTTGCGACAGAACGATTGCTTCTGGAATTGTTTTTCGTGAAAATTTATTGACACTCGGTCAAGTGCTTTGTTGTGAAGAACAATTACGAGTAACATACGTTTTAAATACTTTTGGCTTATCACAATATTTAAAAATAACTATTCACCTGATATTGAAATAGAAAAAATCTAATTTTAAGTCATTATTTATAAATAAGGTTATACACTAGTATTATGCAAATTTGATACAGTGAAGAATCTTGATAACATAAATATTTTTATTTTCTTGTTCGTATTTATCTTCTTCTTATCAATGCAACTACGACACCGTTAATTCTGTTATCCATCCATCTGATGGTAAGTGATCACCGCCGCCCACGGCCCCGTGTAACACCAGAGGAGACCTTATGGCTTACCTTACCACCGACATGGCTTTAACCTTGTTCACAAGGGATTGGATGTCAAACCAAGGCGACATGCCATTTTCTATTAGCACTCAGGCTAAGTGATCTCTGTAAAATTTACAACCTGCAATGTTAATATTATATTGTGTGGGGCTGTAATTTTTATAATTTCTTTTGTTCTTTGGAATTTAGACGATCAAAAAGATCTCGAGTTTTCTACATTCTATATACGATATTGTGTGTATGTGACGTGGACTGCACCTTTGTCACTTGCTTTAGCAAAAATATTATCTTTTTCCACATCATATTACAAACCTTAAATATTTCAAGCTATTTCTGCTTAAATGTTTTATCTGTCTTTTTGACTGTTTGTACGAGTACATTTTCTACAGTGTACTATCCAGTGGAGTACAGGGTAGATTTAAATGATTTTTTTACTGTATAGGTACGATATTGGGATAGGAGGTCAAATCTATTATTGACATATTAAATCAATCTATATGACACTTCTGACAAATAGTGAACATGTATGCCTTAACCAAAATTGTTCAAAATATTGAACTCTTTGACATAAATAACAGCAAAATACCACCTTATTCAAAGATGTTCAACATTTAAGACGTTTATATGTACCTATATAAGTTAGACAAAAACATCTCAAATTACGAAATGAAAAACTGATTTGAAAAATATAGGTCATAAAAAATTTAAGTACTCAGACAAATAATTGTATTTAAATTGTTTTTATTTATCTGTTGCACATTGAGTTCTGAATCAAGATGGATAACATTTATCTTAGTGGAAAATGGAAAAACGAGTAACTGAGGCTGCCACTTGCATGCCTCCATTTAATAGAGTGTTCTGCCGGCCGTTCTGACTGAAACTAGGTAGTTATATATGGAAGTAGAATTGCAAAATTCATAAAAATCACACAAACGAAGCTACCGATGGCCATCAGTTGAACATATATATTTCTCTTGTTTTTACTAAAATTCGTATTAAAATCCTCGTGCTGATTGAAAGATTAGGCCGTACGAATTGGCGGGATATATATATATATATATATATATATATATATATATATATATATATATATATATATATATATATATATATATATATATATATATATATATATATATATATATATATATATATATATATATATATATATATATATATATATATATATATATATATATATATATATGTATGTATATATATAATGAAAATGATTATTTCCATATATATATTTTTTAGGCATGTCCGTTATATAGTCGTATAATGTAGACATTATAAAAGCAGACTAGGTCTTTAAGTGATAGTCCATAATAATTATACGAGTATATTCCGTTAAATATTTAAATTGTTACATTTTAAGGTCTTTTAAATCTAAGTATATTTTAGTTACACTATATCAATAATGCGTCAAAACCTTTGATATAAATATAGTTAGAGAAAGTTAAAAAAAGAAAGCAATGTTTTTGTTGATGATGATGGCAGCGATGAATAAATATTATACCACTAGCCGCGTCCGCGCTGCTTTTACGGGTACAATAAAATATTTCAAGGCTATGCAAAAAAAATATTATTTCTCTTCATGATTTTTATTCATACTGTGTCACGATCTGTCATTTGTGTTTTAACTTAAAGGGCGAATAGTAACAACATTACATATTATTTAAAATTATCTACATGAAATATAAATAGCTAAAATTTTTGTATGACATGGGATTGGTAATATAACGTGGAACTGAGTCATTTGATATAATATTGGTAGATGTACCCAATAGTTCACTTCAATCATCTTATAAGATATACTTGAAATATCTTTAAAACTATATAATACAACTATAAAGATGTTTAAATGTGGACTAAATCTAAGGTAACTGATAGATTAATTCTGATAAGTGTGTGGTTTGTTATCATCTATACTAAAATAAGCCAGTAAAAACTGGAAATAAAAATCTTTACATTGAATATGTTTGCTAAAATACAAAATATATTTAGAAATAAATAAACTATCCAAATGATTCATTTATTGGTAACAACATAATAACTTTGGTAAACATAACATTTATTATTATTTTTTTAACTAGCAATTCTTTTTCATTGCTGTTTTAAAAATAGTCTCACTAATCTAACGAATGGGTAAATAAAATGTTAAGGAATTATAAATATTTCCTATTTTTGATGTTCAATTTTATATGATGAAAGTAAACATTTGTATTCGGACAAGCATAAGTTAGTATATGAAATGTCACCACCAGTGTATGTCTCCTGAGTCCAATTCTTGCATTCCCTACATTGGTTTCATTTTGTTGAAATTGATTTCGAACCCTAAAACTAATACAATACCGTCATCGTTTCTGTGTCTTCAGTCTGTTTAGGCCAATTATTTTTTTACTATAGAAAAAGTCAATATGGTAAAATCCTTTGCACCTTTAATCGTGAATTTTTTATAGATTTTTGGGCTATAGAATAAGAAAATGATATCGTCGCTAATATCAATTTATCATATCGTGTAGATGCTATACATACTATGTCTCTACGTTATTAATTCCATCCATTGATGTAAAATCTGTGGACAAAATGAATTATTAGTTAAGGGTAGCATGAAAACACTAAGTATTAGTAAGAAATTATCACATTTTCTAGAAGGAGCAACAACTTTAATAATTGATTTTTACGTTTTTTGCGCCATGAAATTTCAATCGGCACAAACTTGGTGCACCTGGTTCACGTTGATGATATGCAACATTGTCCTCTTGTTAATGGGTTTTTAATTTCTAAAAACTTACTTTGTGTTGTTTTAAAACACCCCTGTCTTACAAAAATCTGAATTTCCCGCCTCTCGTCAGGATACATATAAAAAACAGTATCAAAAACATAGTTCATAATTTGTGACACATTGAGTTCAATTTACCTCACATACAATGTAGATGATAATCATAGAACACGTGTAAAAAAGGGATCCAAAACAACTCAATACTTCCTTGCAAAACCTTTCCAAGTTAATGATATTACATTATATAACAAACATAAAAAAGTGTAAATGGTTGTCTTGTTCATTATTAGGAACATTAAATTTATTTATTGAGGCCTGTCGTGGCGCAGCGGCACAAGCGTGTCACTGTAACCAACAGGTTCTGGGTTCGATCCCCGGTCGAGGACACAAAATATTTAATATTTTCAATTTAAATATTTAATATTTCATTTCTTCGCTCTGGTAATAAGGCAAAGCGCGGCGTTGAGTTCCGCAAAAGTGGGGAACGGAAGTGGAACAGAGTGTCTTAACACTATGTTCTGAGTTCCCTCTGCCTACCCTGCCTAGTGCGGGATACAAAGTGAAGCTGAAAAAAAAAAAACAAGAATTTAAAACAAATTTTCAAACCCCAAGGCTAGGACAGAATCTGTCTATCTTTGACACCATAGCTCATGATTGAATAAATCGATTCGTTTTTTTTTTTTTAATTGAAAGCCTTGTTTACCGCAATAGTTCTTTGCTAAGGTTTTATAATAATCGTGGTAACAGGAGATACAAATTCAAATTCAAATTCTAATTTTGTAAGCTTGTGCACGTGAAATAATGAAACAGTTTTAATCATGAATCTACACGGGAATAGCCAGCAGCGGGACTTTAATTTTATTATGGAGAAGAAAATAAAGTAATTAAGAAAAAAATCAAGAGTAATATAAGTGAAAAATACTTCTATATACCAGTTTTCTTAAGTACTATCTATAACCAGTTACTAACTAAACTAAAAACAAGGCTATAAAAGGAAAACAATGATCAAAAACAAATATTTCGTGGCATCGTCCGTAACAGTGATGGTCGCGTTGATTTGTTTAGTCATTTATTTTGTTATAATTGGGTAAGTTATTGGTGTTCTTATATATGATGAGCAGTTATAGTGTCAAATAATTCTGTTGATTTTTACTACAAATTAAATTTTAATATGATTTAATTTGTTTATAAGATTAAAAAAAAATATAATATGAGGCGTAATGCCTCAAATTCGGCGGAAAATAAAGGAAATGAAGCGGAACGAAGTGTCTTAACACTAGGTTTCTAAGTTCTCTCTGCCTACCCGGCCATGTGTGGGATACAGCATGAAGTTAAAAGGAAAATATACTTTATTTTTTTGGAGATACCGCAGTAAATCAATCACATTGTTTACAATTTTCTTAGCTTCATGCAGTATATAGCAGGCATTCTATATATAGGAAGATTATATAGGAAGAGGGGACCTAGGGTTAAGACACTATTTTTGATGAGACTTATTTTGAAACTCATGCGTTTTGTTATGTTAAACGTGTGGAGTTTTTTATTTTATATATTAATATAACTTTAATTTCAATAACATAAATCAATCAGAAGAATACATTAACTTCATGGCATTATTAAACAAAGTACATAATTTAAACTTAACACCTCAAAATTGATTTCCAACTCCAGTTTAGAATGGTGTGACTTGGAATTATTTATTTTTTTGTCAATTTTGCGCCGTAACTAGTTGTCCGCACAACAATCAGACGTCACAGAGAACCGAATCTCAAGACACTTGTTATTTCACTTTTCTTTTTTTTAATATAAAATAAAAACATTTTTTACAGCGCTCAATCTGTGTCAGTACGAAATAAAATTATAATAGATCAAGATGGTGGAGCAGATGATGCTATGGCAATATTTATGGCATTGCTTAACGAAAAATATTTTAGAGGGTAAATATTTGGCATTTTATTAACTCAAAAATATCTACAAATATTTTTTCCAAAATTTTTTTACAGTTTCACAGTTAGTTTTTTTTGTAATTTTTACATGTTTTTTTTTTCAATAGCAGGGTAGCTAGAAGGAACCTAGTATAAAGTCTCTAACTTCACACTACTCTTTCGCTCCATACTTGTTCACAAATTTTCTTAATATTACATATTCAGTAATGAAAATCAATGTTGCGGCTCGTCCATACTAAATAAAATTAAATGAATTATAACACATCGAATCCCACCGTAGCGTTTTCAGTCACGTGGCGATCCATTGCGTCACATTATCCTGAAGCCAAGCTTAAGTTGAGCATTAAGTATTATTGAAACTTATAATACATTTATACAGGCCAGAAGTAATTGCGTTGACAACAACATTTGGCAACGTCGACGAAAATCAAGCGTATAACAACACACAAAGAATACTGACAGTTGCTAATAGAAGAAATGTAAGCTGTGTTTTATTATATATGAGCATAATTTGATAAATTTTCTTTAAAAATATTAGTTTTACAATATAAACTTTAACTATGAGTAACTTTATATTATGAAATATGCCAATATAGTTATTTTTAGGATTTTTATCTTTGTATACCTGCATACATGTTCGATGATTATTTTATTTGATACTAGCGACCGCGAGCGGCTTCGCCCGCTTTATTATACTATGTTCTTTACTAATCTCAATAACATTTTTGTTCTAATTATTTTTTACGGCAATACTTGTAAATTAAAAACTAAATTTCAGATAAATGATTAAATAAAATGTACCCTTTTTTTTTACAAATCCAGCTAAATATTTTAAATGAACCATTTTTTTTATTTATAAACAGATTTAAACATAACAAGTAAAAACTGCATGTAATCCTAGTAAATCGTTTCTGAGACTAGCTCGTACACACGCACAGACAACAAATAAACAGGCAAACAGATAAAATTATTAAAAATCAAATTTTGCCCATATAAGATTTTTTAAATGTATGTGAAACGAGTGAAACGATTTGACTACTATCGCAAGTACTTTAATATGGAAAATTTTTTTTTTTATTATAATTATTAAAGCCATGAAGAGCGAACCAGTTTAAAAGTAAACAAGTTTCTGTTTTAGGATAAAAAAAAACGTGAACAAAACATATTTTAATCTCATTCAATCATATATAATTAAATTATTTTTTCATAATTTTATTATGTATTCGGCCTAACACACGTAGCTCTAACTGCTTAATATTACTTCACTGTAAGATCCACGCTCTATTGCGCACATACAGGGTTTTACAGCGCAAACCTAGTGTTAAAACACTCTGTTCTGTTCTCTACTTTAGATACATATTTTTTTTTCTGATACAAGATTTTTTGAGAACAAATATGTACTCAATTGATTATAAGTGCAGTTTATGCGAGCAAATCCGCGTGAGGACCGCTACCGGATATTAATTAAAATTTTATTTATCTTTCTTTAGATACCCATATATAGAGGCTGTCACAGCTCTTTAGTAAGCAACTTCTCAACAGATACTTATTTCGGTTACGATGGCCTTGGAGATGTAACGAAGGAATATTTTCTACCAATTCGTGCCCAAAAAGAGCACGCTGTATTCGCTCTTATTGAACTATCAAAGAAGTATAAAGGTAAATATTTTATACAGTTCCAGAAAGAATTTCAAGAAATCCTCTCTTAGTGCTAGCTAACCTTAATAAATGTAAATTTTCAACTTTCTAAGCCCAGTAGTTTCGCCTGTGCGTTGGTCAGTAAAGTCGGTAACGAATACATTTACAATTTGCTTTGAAAGTTGTTTTTTTTTTCATCCTAACGCTGTATCCCGTACATGGCAGGGTAGGTAGACGAAACTTAGATACCTAGCGTTAAGAAGACACCCCGTTGCATTAAGCACTTTCCGCCGAATTTGAATGGCGGAACTTAACGCCGTGTTTTATCTTGTTACCAGAGTGAAGAAATGAAAAAAATAAAAAATATATATATAAACAATTTGAAAATATTAAATATTTCATTTCCTCGAGTGTAGATCGAACCCACAACCTGTGTACCAGTTTACGCTTGTGCCCCAGCGCCACGACAAGCCTCAAATTAGTTAATTGGTTTATTATAAGAGTAATCATTAGATATCATTAATGAATTTGATAATTAAATAAACATTCTGAACAATCGAAGAAAAAGGAAAAATAATAACCAATATTTTATTAATCAATACGACGATAGTTTCAATCCCGGTCGCAAGAATTATGTATGATGAAGAGTGGTTGTTAGTCCGTCTTTCATGAGGCAACGGAATTTTATAACCTAAAAGATTGGAGACCTAGTTTCCTTTAATAATAATAACTACTGTGGGAAAATAATTTTATTGTATTGAATATGTTTTGTATTTGATTTTTTTCACGCACAGTTTTTTGTTTCCCTCCCCTCATGTATCAAATGAGTAGGTAGTCTTGTAGGGTGTCCGTTTGGACAGTTGAACGCGCTAGTATGACGACACGTTCATGGGTCTCGCCACACTCTTTTTTTAAAGTATTATCAAAATATTGTTTGTTGATTAAATCAAAACATTTTGGAGTTTCAAAAACCATACTATTTCCAAAATCGTGGTCAATTTAAAGTTTGCTTCTTATGGAAAGATAAGTCAGAGACATTACAATTATTATATACCTATTATAAACGTGAATTATATTTGTGTTTAAATATAGATTTATTTTCACAATAACACAAAAGGCAAGTGACATGAATTTTGATTTTCATAGAATTTTACAAAAACCCAAACATATATTTTTTTTTACTTTATTTCTATTTATATAAATTATAGAATAGTTAAAACCTATTGTAAAATAATAATTTTATTTTTCTAATTTTACTGCACAGTGATATACTTATCTTTGATAATATTGAAAAATCTCATAAACTTGTTGGGAAATTTAGTAGATTATGTATATTTTAAGTTACTTTTGCGATACGTTTATGCAATACATAAAGGCCAAAGGCCTTATTGCTTAATAACAATTTCTGCCAGGCAACCTTAAGGCAAAGGAAATAGCAAATTAAGACCGGGATAGGCAAAAATAAAACTCAAACGAGAGAGAACAAAAAAAAATACAATATTAGTAAGACTTAAAGTGACAAGAAGTATATCTTTAAACGACGTTTAAAAGTTAGGAAAGGTTTATCATTTCTAACTTCTAAGGGTAAGGAATTCCACAACCGACAGGCGGTAACCGTAACTGAGTTACTGATAAAGGCAGTATTGTGGGAAGGAAATTTTAGAGTTAAGTTGTGTTTAAAGCGAAGAGATCAGGAATGTGACTCGTCCCGAAACACGAAAAATTCTTTAAGGTAAGGAGGGGAGATTGGATTGAACAGGATACGATACAGAAGATTAAGTATGTGAGTATTCCTGCGGGAGCCACTTGAATTTTTTAAGGAAGTGTGAAATGTAAACAAAATTGCACAAACAAAAAAAAAATCGGATGCATAAGTTTTGAAGACGCTTAAGTTTATTAAATTGCTCCTCCTGAGAGAGATGAGTCAACATAATCAAGAATCGGTTAAAGGAGAGTATTTGCTAGCGAAATCTTAATTAGAATAGGAAGATAATTACGCAAACGTTTGAGAGACCTTAAGCAAAAGCTAATGCAAAGGCCTTTATACTTAACTCACTTACCTGAGAATTCCAAGGCATATTATGATCTAGAGTAATCCCAAGGTCATTTACTGAATTGTTATATGGTACATGGTTAAAATCAGTTGGTTTTTTTTTGAGTTAAGATGCAAACCAAATGATTTACACCAAGAAGATATACTTTCTAAGCTTTTATTCGTATCCAAGACTGCGGTAGGTAAGTCTGCAATTTTAGTTTGGTTGTAAATCTGCAAATCTTGAGCATATAAAATGTTGGAGAGAAGATAAGGAACCAGAAGTAGTAATTATAAACACAGAAAATAATAATGTAGACAACACGCCACCGTGCGGCACACCAGCAACGACAGGAGACCAGTTCAAATACAAATCTTGTATTCGTAGACGTTGCCGGCGCCCGGACATATATTTCCGAAACCAGTCAATCGTATCAGAAAATATGTTAAGTGACCTTAAGGTAGCCAGCATGACATCAAAGTCAACAGAGCCAAAGGCATTGCTAAAGTCCAGTAACGCTAAAATTGTAACTTGTTGTGAATCCGTGCCCCTACAAATATC
Organism: Eueides isabella; assembly: GCA_019049475.1. Taxonomy (NCBI): domain Eukaryota; kingdom Metazoa; phylum Arthropoda; class Insecta; order Lepidoptera; family Nymphalidae; genus Eueides; species Eueides isabella. The sequence continues at coordinate 5,234,176 of CM032385.1, forward strand.
GTCATAAATTTTAACTAATGCTGTAGTCGTGCTACTAGGACGCACACCGGGTTACAAAGGAATCATAAGGTTATGGTAGTAAACTCTCGGTTCCTTTACTACCAGAACTTTATGATTCCAGTTGATTTTGTACTAGGCGCTCAAGGACTTTGGACAAGTAAGAAAAGATAAAATTAGGACGATAATCAGAGTAATCAACTGAATTATGTATTTTAGGTAGCGGAATTGTTTGAGCGTCTTTCCGTGCTGAAGGAAATTGTGTCTAGGATGGGGATGATCATCTTACGACTTATGCAGTCAGCGCCTATGACATTAGAGCTGATGGCTAAAATGCTTTTCTTAACATCACTTTTTGCAAATAGACTAAAGAAAAAAAGTATTTATTAACATTATTAATTAGGTTTATTAATGTTATTAATTATTCCTTAATTCCTTTCCTCTGAGTGAATGAAGTTTCTAGCTTTAAAAAGCAAGATTTCACATCTGGTGCGGCTGCGCAAACCTGTAAATAGCCTTTATTATATCTTTATTGAACCACGATTAGGTAATCTATCCTATTCGATATCTGTGCCCCTATATATTTGTTTCTAGGTTGTCTGTGTGTAAAAAGAAAATTTTTACTAAATATATATAAAGGGTAATAATAAACATTTGACATTTTTGTTTATAGGTAATCTTATAATAGTAACACTAGGTGCCCTCACAAATATTGCTCTGGCAGTTAGACTGGACCCAGATTTTCTGACTAGATTATCACATTTGTACATAGCAGCTGGACATATTCATGGTAAGTTCTAGAATTTCCATCAAAATTAATTTGATTGATTTTTGCCAGTATTTAATTTTATTAGTCCCAATTAAATAGAAATAAAATAATTTTACAAAGATTGTGATAATCCACGTGTAACCGACAATAATATTCAAGAATACAAGAAGTAGTAAAATAATGTTCATATAAGACCTTTGACATTTTTTCAATAGTATTTTTTTCTTCATTCCATAAAATTTTATAATTAAAATTATTATTTAACAGGAGAAAATTTCAAAGAACCAGAATTCAACGCAGCAATGGACGTCGAATCCTACCGTATTGTCGTGGAAAAAAGTGATCCTCAAAGAACGACTATAATACCATATTCACAAATATTAACTTACCAAAAACTCAGCAAAGTAATGGGAACTAAGTTTTTCATTTACCGCCATTTGATGTTATCTAAGCCATAATGATATCCAATGTCTCCAATAGATGGTCTTTAAAATTTTAAGCATAGCAAGATTTTAACCCTTCTCCATCTTATTAAAGTGCTCTGTCAAATTTAGCTATAGTGCGTTAATTTAATATTTTTCAAAATATACAACAACAATATTATTAAATATCTCATTACTAGTACGCATAGATAATTGAGTATTTTTAAATAACTTTTATTCACAAAAACGTGGCTTACATAATTTTAATTTATTATTTTGGTTTCATCGGCTCTTGAGCTAGGTCTGTAGAGTGTAAAGTGCTTTAATCATACAGAATTATAAAAAAATGTAATACATAATAACACTTTCATTCTAACGCAGTAAGTCAGGATCGGTAATGTACTCAGGTGCATCACCAATCCTGATTTACTATAGTTATTACTATATATTTGAAAACTTTCTGTAAAAATAAATTATCAACGGAAAGTTATGGATACAAATGCCTTAATGCTTAAAACTAGGATTCCAGGTTCCTTCAGCCGATCCTGCTATGAACGGAATAGCGTGAAGCTAAAAAAAATCTAAGCATAGTGTCTAATACAACCTCCCGAGTCCCCTAATTACAACTTTTTGTTATACATAGAATGCCCTAGCATATGAAACGGGAAGAATTATGTAGATATAGTACAAAGTATGACAAGTATCTAAAGAAGGTAACTGACCGCAAGGATTAACGTGATATAATATAGTTTACAGTTTCCCTTGATAATAGACTAAATAACGAAAAAGGATGTGTTTTTTTATTCCAACCAGTAGTTTCTGAGATTAGTGAACTCAACTCAACCTATATTATAATTTTATTTTAACCAACTTATATTATAATTTTATTTTTACTTTACAGAAATGGAGAATGGACATTTTAGGTGCGATAAATACAAAAATTATGAAATCTCAAAATATTTATGAGACAGTGTCTTTACGTAATTCCAATGACTATTGGTGTCTGTTAGATCCAGCTGCTATGGCCATTGCTTTGACTGGAGATGCCATTGTTAAAGATTTACGCTATGCAAGAAATGATATAATAATGTGTGGTAAGTTCTATTATTTATTTTTTAAAAATTAAGCTACAACTGCTACCATGCCCCCGTAATAAAGGCAAAGTAACGAAATATTGAATATATTTATATTTTATAAATATGACTAGTAAAATATGAAAACTAAACATGTCCAAAGTTAGTTGGTCGGGTGACCAAATTGATTTTTCACCCTCGCCTCTTGAAAACCGACACCCAAAAGGTGTGGTTCCGTATCCTGCTGCGTTCAAATTATGAAATATTAATTCACTTTAACGTGTTTCGTTTGTTTGTCAATGGACGATCGAATATTTAATAGAAGAGAGTGCTTAAAATTTATTATATCATACTAAAATATACAGACATTCTTTTTAAAATTTTGCTACTAAAACAGTAAATATTGATTTTAGGCCCAAAAATGTTTATATTTTTGTAATTACATAAAAAAAAACCTTTATGCTAATTAATACTTTTTGTTGCGCCAATTGATTCAAGCTGCTACACATGGCAGGATATGAAGAAGGAACTTGGGAACCTAGTCTTAAAACACCGTTCCTTTTCCCACTTTCCGCCGAATTTGAGACGTTGCTTATTGACGGCGGAACTCAAAGCCATTAAATAGTTCATTTGTAAATACATTTCATTTCTTCGAGTGGGAGTCGAATTCACAACCTGTCACTTATAGTCATACGTTTGTGCCCCTGCGCCGAGACATCCCTCTATGGCCATTTTAAAAATATTGTTTTTGGTTTTGAAATGAAAAAATAATTTTGTTATTTTAAAAGTGTATCTGATATTTCGAATTACTGAGACGATAACAACATCATAATTACTTAAATCCATATTTTCTTAGCTTGTAATATCCTATGTAATAAAGAAATTTACCTTCAAATATACAAGAATACCTTGACCAAGATGCTGAAAGCAAAGGAATAAATAAGTTTTTTTTATAGGAGAAGAGCGTGGTATAAACACAAACAATTTTACGACGAGTGGTGCAAATGCTAAAGTAGTCTACAATGTGGATCAACATGCATATCAACAGTATTTATATAATTTATTTTCAGCTGAATTACAGCGAACTATGTAAATTGTCAATGTATATTTGTGAAAAATTATCAAAATTAATAAGTTATTTATTAATATGTTTTACATATAACAAATAAAATTTTAATAATTCTTGCTATTTTTATTATTATTTTTTCAACACAAATAATGTATTTTAAAATTACATATAAATATTTATAGGCATATTTATAGGCCTATTTATAGTATGACCAACGTCAATAATGTAGTGATTTATAATAATTCAAACAAAGTTCAATTTATATTTAAATTTACACTAATAATAAAGTTCTTAGAAAAAAAAAGTTTAAGTTCTTCTTAGTTCTTCTTCTATATAAATATGTTATAATATACAACATTATCCCTTCTTTAAGATAATTTTATTTATACTTTTTTAATAAATTATTCTGATTAAAAATAATACCTTAGAAGCTAGCAGTGCTCCGAATGGTTCCGTTTTGTAAACAACTATAAACGTTTTGTTCTATTTAAAGATCCTGTTCTTTTTTACGCTGTATGTTCTTTATATGTGTTTTCTAATCATTATTCTTTATTAGCATGTAAATTTAACGTTCATTTGCATAATTAATGTTCGCAACGGCCATACCATATGTATTTTTTTAAGTTGATATTATTCAATTTGAATAATATAAATATTACATTTTCTCGTGTGGGAATTGAACTCACATCCTGTCGATATTACAGGCGCACGCTCATGTCTCTGTTCCACAACAGGCCTCAAATTTAGGAATACTAAACTAAAACTAACACTTCACAATTAAAGTTTCATAATTAAATGCAAACATAGAAAAAAAAGCAGAAATACGAACAACACAAACATAAAAAAATAAAGGTCTGTTGTGGCGCAGCGGAAGAAGCGTGTGGCAGTAAACGACAGGTGTGAGTTCGATCCCCACTCGAGGAAATGAAATATTTAATATTTTGAACTATTTCCCTTATTCTATGAATAGTTGATAAAAGTAGATAATAAGATTAGTAGTACTATTAAATGACATTAGTGCATAATTTAGGATGTGAAATACATTTTTATATACGATCCTTGCATTACAAATATTTGAAAGGAAGAATGCGTACGTCTGAGTGAGATGTCACTATTTGTGAAGAGATCGGGGCGTTTTAAAGTTATTTCATATTTTTACGCCATAATCTTAGAATTATAATTTTTAGCATAAATTAATGTAATACACAATACTTTTATAGTTTTTAACCCATGGAGTTAAAGCATATTTTAGAATGACATAAATATTCTATAACTACAAGTTGTATTACTGTATGTGTATGTGTTAAAATGTGTAAGGCTAAGTAAGCGTGATCTAAAATCCAGAATAGGGAGCACATAAAAATTAATGAAATAAAAATAACTCAACTTCACATTGTATCCCGTACATGGCAGAGTAGGCAGAGGGAACTTGGGAACCTAATGTTAAGACACTCCGTTCTACTTCCGTTCCCCACTTGAAGCCGAATTTGAAGCATTGCGTGTTTAGTGGCTGAACTCAACGCTGCGATTTGCCTTGTACCAGAGCGAAGATATAAAAACATTAAATATTTTAAATTGAAAATATTAAATATCTCATTTCCTCGACTGGTCGAACCCAGAACCTGTCGGTTACAGTCACACGCTTGTGCGGCTGCGCCACGGCAGGCCTCAGAACAAAAATAACGTAAGCCGTTTTAAATTATGAACACATAAACTAGTTAAATTAGTTAGTAAGTGGGGAACGGAAGTGGAACGGAGTGTCATAACACTAGGTTTCACTTCCTTTCCCTCTGCCTACCCTGCCTAGTGCGGGATACAGCGTGAAGCTGAAAAAAAAAAAAATAAATGATTTTTTATCAGTTATATCACCTCTATAAGAAACCAGTGCAGCTTTACCATACAATATACGTATTAACATAATATACAAACAATATGCGTATTAACATAATATTTTTATGCACTTACCCACCAAACAGAAAAATAATACATGAGGTCTCTTTCTGTCCACGCAGGCAAAGCTGTAAAATCCCTAGTTTTATTATAAAGAAGTACATAAACTAATTAATAATAATTAAAGAGTAACATTAGTGCAAAATTACTTCTAAATACTATTATTCTATATTCAATATCCTCAACAAGTATCTAAAATACTAAGAACAAGGCCTAGCCTTGTTTTTAGTATAAAAGACAGGCAATGATCAAAAATAAATGTTTCATAGCAGTGTCCGTAACAGTGATGGTCGTGTTTATTTGTTTCGTTATTTATCTAGTTATAAATAGGTAAGTCATTTTCGTGTTCTGATATAGATATATAGTGTTTATTAGGTTTTTATAGATTTCTGATTTAGATTTTGTTTTTATAGATTTCTGTTTTTAAAGTAACATTATTTTCAATTAATTGTAAAATAACGCACAGGTTACAATTTGTTCAAGAAATTTGTATAATTTGTCCATAATATAAAAATAAGTGTAAGCGGGCGAAGCCTATAAGGCCCCCATGGCTATATGTAGAAAAATAACTTTTATAGTTGCTATGGTTGTAACAATACTATAAGGGTAGGATAATTAGCTACTGTATAACACAAATCATTGTGTATATAAGCCGTTACTATTTCTGTTATCTTGGAATATTCGTAAGGTAAAATTTAATTGAAAAGTGTAAGTCTTGGCTTTTGTGGGAATTCAAAAATCTAAAAATATTTTCTAATTGCATAGTTTAGACTGAGAAAAATATAGTGGCGTAAAGTCATAGTATATATAGCCATTTTTTTTTCTATATAATACAGTAGTACATTAAACTATAACGTAATTTTTTTACTCAATATGTATATACTACTATTAGATATTATTAGTCAATAAGAAAAACTATCTCGTCTATTATAATTCAATACATCCGATTTTGTAATACATCATGTTATTTTATTTAACAAGTCACGAAATATAATAGTTAAAATTGTATTTCTATATTTTTTTCCAATTAATTAATTTGTTTTGTTTTGATACTATTCGAATATTTATAAGTGATAAACTTATAAATATTAAGTAATAAACATATAAATATTCGAATAGTACAGCTAAGTCTAAAGTAAGTTAAAGCTAGTGTATGATATATGAAGTAGAAATAAAAATGTTGATTTCTTATCAAATATTGAATTATAATATTTTCTACCATTTGTATCTGAAGCACAATATCCCAAAATGAATACAAAATGGAGAACGGTGTGACTTATCACTAGATTTCTTAAAATTATTTAGTCGCTCACACATAACAATGTAGTTGAAGATAACCTAATGTCAGGTTTTTGGCCCTTTAATAGATTTCAACGCCGCGTTTTATCTTAATCATTCACTCACTCAGCTTCACTCTGTATCCCTCATACGGCAAGAGTAGGCAGAGTGAATTTGGGAACCTAGTGTTAAGACACTCCGTTCCAGTTCCGTTCCCCACTTTCTGCTGAAATTGAGACATTGCGTGTTGAGTGGCAGAACTCATCGCCGCGTTTCGCCTTGATACCAGCGAAGTGAGCGAAGACATGACAATATTAAATATTTAATTAGAAAATATTAAATATTTCATTTTAATTCTCGTTTATAGATTTACAAGTTAAAATTGATTACAGCATTCAAGCTGCAACAGTAAGAAAAAAAATTATAATAGATCACGATGGTGGAGCTGATGATGCTATGGCAATATTTATAGCATTGCTTAGCGAAAGATATTTTAATGGGTGAATATGTTTTACTATTGTCCATTTAAAAGTAAATACATTTTTTTGCTAATATCTGTATCCCGCTCATAGCAGTATAGGGAGAGATTATCTGGGAACGTACTGTTAAGACACTTCGTTCCCCTCTTTCCGTCGAATTGTGGTTTTTATTGTTGAGTGACGGAACTCAATGCCGCGCTTTAGCTTTTGACCAGAGCGAGAAAAGTAAAAATATTAAATGTTTAATTTCCTTTAAGTGGGAATCGAACCCACAATTTGTCGCGTTTACAGTCGCACGCGTATATCCGTACGCCACGACAGGCCTCAACATTCTTGTTCATTTTCAGTAACGTTTCATCTAGGAAAAAAAATCGATCGTTTTTAATAACATTCTTATAGTTTTACAATTTTTTAAGTGTTATTCCACATTTAGGGAAGGAAATATTAAATTTCAATTTAAAAGCGTATGAAAAAATTTTGTTCTGCTGAATTAAAAAAAATAATAAATATACGCTTTTAAATTTATTTTTTTTTTAAATTTATGCAGTCCAGAAGTAATCGCATTGACTACAATATTTGGTAATGTCGACGAAAATCAAGTATATAATAACTCACAAAGAATATTAACAGTCGCTGACAGAAAAGATGTAAGTGCGTTTTCTTATAATATTGCTTTTATATAATTTTTTGATGAATTTTATAATATAAACTAAAAATAAAAACGTTTGAGTAAAAATCAAAATTTAGTTCAATAACAGCGGAAGGGCAGAAGTGTGTGACTGGTAACAATAGATTGCGGGTTTGATTCCCACTCGAAGAATTGAAATATCAAATGTTTTATTTTTTTTGCTTTAGTAAGGCAAAGAGCGGCGTTGAGTATCTACTGCACTCCACAGGCACGGCCTGAAATTCAGTGGAAAAGGAGAACAGAGCGAAGTCTCCTAACTCTGTACGTGTTTGAGAGTCACGTTGTCAGCAATAGCAACACGCATGGGCAGCCTCGACTGGACTATTACCACCCCCGGTATATAAAACCGGCGTTAAGCAGTGGCTTTGGCCACTGCGTTTCGCATTAGGTAATGCCGGGCCCCGGTGTCCATCCATTTTAAGGACCAGCAACGCTGCTGTAGCTCTTCTGGAGTTACATGAGGTCGTGGGCGACGGTGATCACTTACCATCAGGTGACCCGTATGCTTGTTTGTCGTGTTTTGTCCATAAAAAAATCCGTTCCCAAGTTCCCTACTTTGCCATGTGCCTACTCTGCCATGTGCGAGATACAGAGTAAAGTCTCAGCATTAAAGAAATTACATTTCTTTGTTTTGTTCATTTGTTGTCGTTGTATATCGTAATTCGGTAAATATATATATTTTTATATATGAGAGTTAATCTACTACCATTCCAAGTACTGCGACTACAAATACCTTATTAAATGCAAAAGTAGTATTACGGATTTTATGTCAATTAGAAATGGCAAGAATAATGAACCAGTTTAAAGCAAAGTACTCTTTAATCTTGATACAAGTTTCCACTTTAGGATAACCAAAAACATTGAGGCCGTCTTGGAGCAGAGGCACAAGCGTGACTGTAAAGGTGATAAGTATGGGTTTAATTGTAATTGGTTAGTGACAAAAAAAACAGTTCCCGTTTTTTATGGACAAGACACAGCAAAGAAACGTACGAATCGCCTGATGGTAAGTGATCACCATCGCCCATGACCCCGTGTAGCACCAGAGGAGCTACAGGTGCGTTGCCAATCTTTAAGGTGGATGGGCACCGGGGCCCGGCATTACCCAATGTTAAACGCAGTGGCCGAAGCCACTACTTAACGCCGGTTTTAAATGCCGAGGGTGGTAATAATCAGGTCGAGTCTGCCCATGCGAATCGCTATTGGTGACAACGTGACTCTCCAACATGTACTTTAGTCGCCTCTTACGACACCATCAGTACCAGTGTGATCTTATTCTAAGCCTGAATCACACAGCATAAATCCTCGCATTGGTAACAAGACAAAACGCGATGTGATTTCCGCCGCTACCACCCTATGTGTCCAATAAATAACAAATTTCTCAAATTTTGATAACTATGCAGTAGTCATTAACCAGTTTTCTTCTATGTATTAATAAATACAAATACAAAAAAAATGTTAAGGAATAAACTAATTAGATACTTTGATAAACTAATTGGTACTCTGAGCTTGGAGTTCAAAATCAATACTCGAAACTCGAACCGTACTAGATTTTATCGCTAGGCTTTCGGATAAACGAAAATCTAGATAATATTATGTATAAACAAAAACGGTTTTCGTAGAAGTTATATGTAGAACAATAATGTTGAGTAATGTTTTTAAGAAAAGACAAAAAATGTATATTTCAAAGAAAATCTATTCATTAAGAAACTAAGATATATTTTTATGCATTTCTTTACGTGCGTTTGAATATTAGCGTAGTCATTATAACTGGAGATCGCATAACTGAGTTCCTATTGTTCAGTATTTAATTATTTATATGTATAATCTATTACTTTGAATCAGGTTCCCATATACAGAGGTTGCCAAAGCTCCTTAGTCAGTAACTACAAATCAGATTATTATTTCGGTTACGATGGCCTTGGAGATATTGTAAAAGAAGATATTCGACCAATTCCTGCCCAAAAAGAACACGCTGTATTGGCTCTTATTGAATTGTCAAAAAGATATAAAGGTGAAATGTAAAAAATGTATGAATACATAGGCAATATGTACCTTTTAAGACACTCCGTGGTCTTTGAGAGACTTTCGTGTCCCACTTCTCGCTGAATTCTGGACGCATTGCGTTTTGACTCAGCGCTGCCCTTTTTCACTTTGCTAAAGCAAGAAAGTAGCTTATGAAATGTTAAATATTTTATTTCCTCGAATGAGTATCGAACTCATAACCTCTTGCGCCTAGAGTTAGACACGCTTGTGTCCCGGCGCCACGGTAAGTTCGTTCCACCCAATATACATATTGAGTAGAATGTGGAGCATTAAAATATATTATAAAAATCATAATTTTTGTGAGATATGAAATAATAACTTTTTCAGCTTCACGTTGTATCCCGCACTAGGCAGGGTAGGCAGAAGGGAACGGAAGTGGAACCTAGTGTTATGACACTCCGTTCCACTTCCTTTCCCCACTTTCCGCCGAATTTGAGGCATTGCGTGTTGAGGGGCGGAACTCAACGCCGCGCTTTGCTTTATTACCAGAGCGAAGAAATGAAACATTAAATATTTTTAAATTGAAAAATATTAAATATTTCTTTTCCTCGACTGGGGATCGAACCCAGAACCTGTCGGTTACAGTCACACTCTTGTGCCGCTGCGCCACGACAGGCCTCATATAAAATAATAACTTTTGTTTACAGATAATCTTATAATAGTCACACTAGGTTCCTTAACAAATATTGCTCTGGCAGTAAGAATGGACCCAGATTTTCTCTCCAGACTATCACATTTGTATATAGCAGCAGGACATGTTAAAGGTAAGTAATTTTTCTTTAAATATATTAGAAGGTCTGAATATGCTGGTACAAAAACACTCTTATCGTTTCTTTATTAACATTATAAATCTAAAAGTTTGTGTAATGTGATGTTGAAAATGTGATGTTTGTTTTACTTTCATGCAAAATAACTACTGAACGGATTTAGATATAACTTTACTTTTGATAAAATATATTTATGTCATAATAAGTCATAGGCTACAATTAATGTACAAAATTTGTATACTTTGGCTATAATATAACAATAAGTTCAAGCTTTGTTAAATGGGTCGCTAGTTTTTAATAGTTTTATTTACACAGGATTTTATTTATTTATTAGATATACTTATCTAGAAATATTTAATTAAATTTACTAATTTAACAGGAGAAGATTTCAAACAACCCGAATTTAACGCAGCGATGGATGTCGAATCGTACCACATTGTGGTGGAAAAGAGTGATCCTGAAAGTACGACTATAATACCGTTTTCACAGATAATGACCTACCAAAAACTAAGCAAGGTCACAAGTAACGTGTTCTAATATTGTTATATTTACTTTTTATTTATTTTTAATATTCTATTAATTAGAAGTGCAGAGATTCTCCATTCTGTTAAGGTTTTAAATTGAGGTATTGCGACTCGTGTTGTGAAACTCGCCACCCTTTATTTTATTTATTTATGGTAACGGAAATAATTTATTTCGCCTCAATCATCAATGGATGATTGAGGCGAAATAAATTATTTCCGTTTTATATATACTTAGCTTCACGCTGTATTCCGCACGAGGCAGGTTAGGCAGAGGAACCCGGGAACCTAGTGTTAAAACACTCCATTCCACTTCAGTTCCCCACTTTCCGCCGAATTTGAGGCATTGCGTGTTGAGTGGCGGGAACTCAACGCCGCACTTTGCCTTATTACCAGAGCGAAGAAATGAAACATTAAATATTTAAATTGAAAATATTAATATTTCATTTCCTCGACTGGGGATCGAACCCAGGACCTGTCGGTTACAGTCACACACTTGTGCCGCTGCGCCACGACAGGCCTCAATTTATTTTATATATAGCTATTAATATTTCCCTAAAAAATCTTTTTGGATTGGTACCCGTATAGTCAAATTTAGTATTTGTGTCAGTCAATATTTGTCAGCATTTTAGTTTGTATATTGAATTACGTATGTATGTAGACAACGTCATTTCTCATAATATATTACCACAACCTTGTACTATAATAAAGGCTTTTATTTTGAAAAAAACGTGACTTATTTCGTAATTTGTATTATAATAAAAGAACAACAAACTGTTTTACATAATATTAACTGATTTACATGTCATGTTTGACAGGTGTTTATTTCAAAAAAGGTATACATAATTAACTATAGCTATTATAAATAACAAATATTCTTTAAATCAGAATATCTACAATACAACATTTTACTGGAAAGACCAACGACCAAAATGGAAACGTACAATTAATAACTTGTGTATGACATATTCTAAATATTATTAAATAGTGGTGCAGTGATTTGCGTAGAAATGATTTACATAATATAATAACTTAAAGCTCCTCCTCCTCTGTAGTTAATGAAATTAGTGCATTCAAACAAACACATTCTTTAACTATATAATGTAATGATAGTCAAACCACGAGTTATTAAATAATCAAATTAATATTTACGTTTAATTTTACATGCATTTACAGACATGGAGAAAGGACGTATTAGGAGCAATAGACACAAAAATAATGAAGTGTCAAAATATATATGAGACAGTTTCTTTAAGCGATTCCACTGACTATTGGTGTCTGTTAGATCCAGCGGCTATGGCCATAGCTTTGGCTGGAAATGCCATTGTTAAAGATATACGTTATTCTAGAAATGATATAATTTTATGTGGTAAGTTCAAAATATAACATGTAGCCTCTAAAATAATACTTAAGGAAAAAATAACTTAACATTCTTTCCCAAAAGTAGCATGATAATAATGATAATGGTAGAGGATGTGCTGTTAAAACAATTCCTTGACATTGCGTATTGAGTGATGAAACCCATCGCTGCACAATGTATTAACATTTCCAAATTAATAAATCATATTTATTAAGCTCTGCTAAGTGAGGATCCTATGCAAAATCATTGCATTTGCTCTAAATCAGCATTACCCCGCTATATAGTGGAGCGACAGCTTTATTATGGAAAAATCTTTTGACAGCTTTATGGAAAGATCTCACTGTATCTACCTTTATTTTAAAAAAATCTTTACACCTTACCTTCCCCTATGTTTGCTTTTTAGGTACACGTGTATTCACGCATATATCAGGGTAGGCAGAGGGACCCTGGGAAACACTCTGTTCCTATTAAGACACTTTCTTCTCTCCGAATGCTGGAGGCATTGCACGATGAGTGGCAGAACATATAGCCGCGCTTTGCATGGTTTTCAGGACAGAAAAATGTAAATATAATTTTTTTTTGTGGAGATCAAACTCAAAGCTTGTCAAGTTTACATTCGTATTGAGGTGATTATCAACAGCAGCTCCACGCTCAGCATTGCATAGCGGGTTAAAACACCCCGTAACCACACTTGGCCGAAATCGTGGAGCGATAATTTTATTACCAGGGTGAGAAAATGCAAATAGTTATCTCCCATGATTCCGAATCGGGTTTCGGTGAGAGGCTGTTACTTTCCGTTACTTATATAAATACATTGTTTTTCATTTTTTATAGGAGAACAACGTGGTACGAACACAAATGAATTTACAACAAGTGATGCGAATTCCAAAATCGTATACAAGGTGGATAAAGAGTTATATCAACAGTTTTTATATAAACTATTTTCAGCTGAGTTAAAAGTAAAATAAGCATAATATGTAACATGTTATTGTATCAATAATTTAAAGAATTTTCTTAGAAAAACATCATAATAATACGTCATTTAAAATGATATACAAAAAATAAAGTATTATTGAAATTTTATTTGGGTTTTTTTGTTACTTTCACCGATCATGTACATACACATTTAACTTTCTTCTTATCTATACCTAATACAATAAAACAAAGTTTTTTTTTGGTTGTTGGTGCTAATTACAGGAACAACAACTTCCCATTAAAATACTTATGTATAGTAAAGGCTGTTGATCAAGGATGTCTTCCGATATTAACGCCTGTACCAGCGATCCGAGATCAGGTAGATACAATATGACATTTATTAATCTCAGTTCTCAGTTATTTCCACTTGCCGACGAGAGTGAAGTGAGCCACCGGAAAATGCTAATCGTAATATAAAGAAGAGAAGAAAGAAAGAGTGAAGCCACTGGTAAATGCTTATCGTAATATAAAATAATAGTCTTTCACGCCGGGTCACACTAGCGCAAAATGCCGTTAACTATCACGATAATAGACGTTCCGGTCTATTCTTAGTTTATGGCGGTCCGGACGTGCCAGTTGAGCGCTCAAACATTTAATGACATTTAGTATAAGTAACCATGATTTCACTGTAATGGTTCGATTTCAATTCAAAATACATATATTTGAACATAATAAATAATATTATAATTGAACGTAATAATAAATTGTACCTAGAAGAATCACTTACTTAGTCAGCTTCACGCTGTATCCCGCGTGGTGTAGGCAGAGGGAACTTAGGTTCCTAGTGTTAAGACAGTTTGTTCCACTTCCGTTCTCCACTTTCCGCCGAATGTGAGGCAATGCGTGTTGAGTAGCGGAACTCAACGTCGCGTTTTGCCTTGTTACCATAGAGAAGAAATGAAAACATTAAATATTCAAATGAAAATATTAATATTTTCATATCCTCGAGAGGGGATCGAACCCACAATCTGTCGTTTACAGTAACAAGATTGTGCCGCTGCCATGCCAGGCCATGAATAGGCCTCACTAGAAGAATGTTAATATATAAAATTGAATACCACAAATTATTTAAAAAGGATATTTAATTCTCTAGTCCAAATGATATAAGATAACCTGCGTCATTTATTTGGCTAACCTGTTAAATACTTAGAAGATAGTGTTATCTTGTTACTTTACATTAAAAAGCAATAAAGAACAGTTTTAAGTATGAAGATATGTTTATAATAGTGGCACAGTACACTCATTGACTATGTCTCGACCAACACTCTAAGAAATTAATAATTTTCATTTTACCAGTTCTGGTAAGATAAGGCGCGAAAGGAGGAAAATGGAGGAGTGCTACGTTGCTTGGGTGTTGATTGCACTTGTTGCTACGTTCTTACTGCATATCCTACTATACCGCGAAATACATTAGGATAAATGAAAAGAAAATGTTTTAAAATTGAAAATTAAATAATTGAATTCAATAAAAGAACTAGAAGAAGTAAAATGAAAAGAAAATATTTTTTAATTGAAAATTAAATATTTTTATTCATTAAAAACCATAAGTGGGACTCAGCGAGAGTTGAGTTTCTTGCGTCGCTTCTTTTCATGTCTGAGGCCGCCACTTTAGTAGTTATTTTTTTTTCTAACCAACAATAGAGTAATTTGACCAATCGCTCTGCACTCGGAACTAGTAGTTTTACGTATAATTAATTATAATATTACGGCCGATCGAGATTTACAATATTTATTACTAATATTGGAGCACTATATCATATTAAAGATCAGTCACGATCTGATATGGCACAATGCGGCGATGCTTCTATTTTGGAAGCAGCCACCAGTGAGTTTGTACGTATTTTCGGAAAACGCAAAATTATTCTGGAATTAGATTGTTTTAGAAAATAGATTAATAGTTAAAATAGGAAACTCTAATATACTAATATTAGAGTTTCCACGAAAGTCAAGATCACTTTTTGTTTAGTGTCTACATATAAAAAAAAAAACTTTTATTACTGCGTGTGTACTCGATTATCTCAGAAACGGCTAACAAAATTTTTAATATTATATTTTGGTAATGTTCCATATAGTGTTTGTTTTATTTACCAACAGATTTCTGTTAGTAAATAAAAAGTAACATAAATTTAAGCAATTTAGTTCGACAAAATTGCTACAACATTTTCATTTATTTAGTTAAATTTTACTTTTTAAGGCATATATATTGTCTTAAAAGTGATAATGTTAAATGAAATAATAATCGAGATTAACAAATAAAAAAGTGTACTAGTTAAATATAAAAGTACACATTTGGAAGGTTAAGGAGTTTCTGGGAGAAAATAGTCGGATTTCTTACGGGAAGAAAAAAAGCGGGTTAACTGAGAATTTAACTATACTAAATATAATTTGTCATATAACGTTTTTATATTGGATCTTATATTTTGTTTTATGTTTAAACTAGTCCTCACCCGCAACTTTACACGTATTTATTGATATTTGAATTATTTTGGTTTTAATTCAACAAGGCACGACATCTAGTTCTTATGTTCAGAATAATATTGCAAAGTAAAAGGTAAAGTTTCTCTTATGCATAAGCAGATGGCGTTTAAGCATAGTCAGACCCAGGCAGACAGTGAACGGTTATGGTATTCCATCTTGGGATGGAATATAACTAAATTATAGAAGAGAGAGACTCAACTCACAAAGGTTCCTTCTACTTACCCACCATGAAAATAACCCGCACTTCGAAGGAAAACCTTATAAAGTGCTTAATATTAGAAGATTAATTTATTTATTTTTTTATTATTTTGAAGACGCAAAAATAAGTGAAAACAATTTCGTTTAAAGTATTTATTTATTATTAGTAAAAAGGCTGGAAATCGTCCTGAAAAATAAACAATAATACGTGTAACACAAAATAGGTTTAGGTTAGTGAAGGGGAAAATTCTTCTGTAAGTAATGATATTGCTCGATGTTAAATTATGAAAATGGCTAATCAATTGTTTATCTCACCTTCACGCAGTATCCTGCATGTTGCAGGGTACGTAGAGGGAACCTGGAAACCCAGTGTTAAGACACTCTGTTCCCTTTAAAACACTGCCGTTTCCCACATGTATTTTGGCTGCATATCGTGTTATGTGGTAGAAAAATATTAAATATTTTATGTCCTCGAGTAGGGGTTGTCTTTATTTTCACGGTCTGATACACATTGCGGCATTAAAATCGCCACTTGATTTAAACTATCTCAAATTCCAGCAGAAAGCTGATAATGAAATGTCTTGACACTACGTATCCTTCTCAATTATTAAATGCCATTGCCTCAAGTAAGAGTTGAGTTCATTTTTCATTATAACAAAGAGAAAATGTTACTCCTTAATCTTCATTATAATTAACTCTGTTCAATTAATAACACTTACTACATTATAAAACCACCATTGGCGTATTTCGTTGATTTCTTTAGCCGGTATAAGTTCATTTATATCTGGAGCGTCTTGATTAATTTTGATATTATTGTAGCGATCCTAAAAACATATCCATGACAAGTTATCCATATCCACGAAATCGTTGACTTACGTGTACTTATAAAAAAAAATGGGGGAACCCGAGGGAACCCGGAAACCTAGTGTTAAGACACTCCGTTACATTTCCGCTTTGCTATGCTAGAACTTTCCGCCTAATTTGAGGCATGGCGTGTGAGTGGCGGAACTCAACCCCGCGCTTTGCCTTATTACCAGAGCGAGGAAATGAAACATTAAATATTTACTCTCTCTCTCTCTTTTTTCTGGTTTTATTAAAGTGCGTCGTTAAGTTCCGCTAACATCTATTCTCATGATATATACACCTATAGAGAGAGATGTAAAGAGGGAAAGATATTTATTTGCTCTATCTTAAAATCACTGTAAGGTATTATACTTACCCTTGATTGTAGGATCCATTTAATTTTCTCCAATCCTCTATCAGTAGATGTTTCGGGAGGTGTAGTTGTTTCTTCATCTTCTACATTCGGTATTATTTTTTCGTTATTTTCGTTTGTACGTAACAATTGCTTGAATTGCTTTGGCGTATTCTTTAATATGTAAACGGACTTATTAGTAGTTACTGTTGAAATTCTATTATCGTTTAAACGTTACCGCTCATAAATTAAAATGGACACACCGAACCTAGTATTAAGAGTGTTTGTTAAGTGGCGAAAATCAACAACTTTAAATGAAATAACTATTAACTAATTCTATTGATTTAAGTTGAACCAGTCAATGCCCAGTCACACGTAGTGCCGCTACGCCGATAGGCGATATATAGAAAGTTCTTTTATACTATAATTAGTATAATTGTTTAAATAAATAAATTCAAGGCCACCGTGGCACAGTAGTACAATCGTGCGATAGTTGTAGGTTCAATTTCTATATCAGGAAAAAGAAATACTAACTAAAAATTTGATAACAAGGGAAAGCGCGGCGTTGCGCTGCCCTACCCAATACGCTATGCTACAAGAATTTGGCGGAAAGTCACAGTTAGAAATGAAGTCATAACAATAGGTTTCCAGGTTGTCCCCAAGCAGCTATATTAAATCAGCATAATGGTAAGAAGAAGATAAAAAAAGGCTAATTAAAATGAAAATAGACTTAATTCACTATGGATCTACACTCAGAAACTTGTTATGTCTCATATACAATTGTGTTTTATTTTAATTTGATCACACGAATCCATAGGCTTAATTTAGTATAGATACATTAACTATGTTAATAAAAGGAATCCTAATCTGCCATCGGATTTAAAAGTTTCTCGCGTTATCATCCGTAATGGTTTTCAATTTGACGCTATGGACGCTACACAAATGCTAAATTGCCTTTATCTAAATATCTCAATCTGGGACACTTTGATAAAAATACTTGGAAGGTCTTTAATGATTGAAGTCATCAGTCTTTAATACCTACATTCTTTTAAATTAGCTTTCTAGTACCTAATATTATACTAGAGGGAGTACATTTTTTTTCATATAGCTCTGTTTACTGTGTACGATCGATTTAAATACATTTTCTGTTGAACTAGAGAACTTAACGCATCATGTTGTCTTTGCAGAGTTTATCTCATTCACCATCTATCCATATCATAGAAATATATGTATAATAATACGCTTGGTTGAAAACTGAATGCAAAACAATGGCGATTTTTAATAAGACAATGTTTAAATTTATAAACTTATCTAAAAAAATAAACTGTCTTCATGGAGTAAGACAAAGTGACATGGGAGTGAAAGTAGGTACCTCGAATATAAATTGCCTGCTTTACGCAGATGATGCAGTGCTTATTGCATCATCAGAAAGCGAGTTGCAGGCATTGGTTACCACTCTGAAAGTCTAAGCCTGAATGCGAATAAGACGAAGGTTCTGGTATTTGAAAGAAATGAAGAAAGAACAGTTTTCAAGATCAGTGTAAATGATAAGATATTAGAATAAGTGAATGAGGTAGTATATCTGGGAAGAATGTTTAGCAGAGACGGTAGATACGAAATGGAGGTGGAAAGGCGTATTGCTGCCGGTAACAGAGTTAACGGTGCTTTAGCTGCATTGTTGAGACGGCGAAACGTCAGCATAGCTGCGCGTTTGGCCGTACACAATGCAGTGTTGGTATCGACACTGTTATACGGCAGCGAAACAGGGGTATTACAGAAGAAGAATGTAAGAAAGATGATTGCTGTAGAGATGCGATCTCTTCGTCGGATATGCGGAGTCAGTTTATCTGATCGCATATCCAATGAAGAAATACACAGAATGGCAAGTACTAGCGTGGATGTCACAGTGAGAATGAAGAAGAACGTGCTCAGGTGGTTTGGGCACGTCGAGCGAATGAGTGAAGAAAGAATGGTAAAAAAGATTTATGAAGGAAAAGTGAGTGGTAAGAGAGGGAGGGGGAGACCTCGGTTGACCTTCGAAAACACAGTATCGACGATACTGGAGGAAGGTCACGTAAAAAGCATGAGGACCCCCCGGAGGGCATGTATGAAGAGGTTGATGACAGTGGGCGAGGCGAAAGAGGTATGCCGAGACCGTAGCGTTTGGCGCTCCGTTTTCTCTGCCTACCCCGTTAGGGATATAGCGTGAAGCTAAGTTAAGTTAAGTTAAAAAATTAAAGTCATATTTAATATTTTATATAACTGCAATTCAGAATTATGTGTATAGCGATTATCCGGCCTTATCAGACTTAGGACAATGTTTATAACTCAATTCCAGATTTTCATGGCATTGCTATTATGTATTTTTATCACTACACTTAATTACAAATTAAAAATTTCGTTAAAAAAAGAAAAAAAACGTTGTTTTTCAATTTTCGTCAGGATTTTGAATAATCGTTTCTCAATTTCTACTTGTTAGATATCAGCTTTTCAGGGTCATTAATATCGTTGTTTGGATTGATAATTTGGTTATTTTTAATATATACTTACAAGTTTATTGGTGTCGCTAGAAACATTAACAAAATATACGTTAAAATATATCACATTGTATTATAAGTTAAATATTATATCATTCAGAATTTTTATACGAAATTGATTTTACAAGCAAAATAAATTTCGATTCACAAAATTACTAAGATAACCTTGGCTTTTGAATTTTTAATTTCTTTTTCTTTGTATAATCTAAAATTAAAAAAAAATGATAATAGATAGCCTTTCATCTTTCCTGACTGCCCACAGACAACGTACAGACGATATTAATAGAATAAAAAAGATGTTGAAATTTGGTATGTTTCATTATGGGTTGTAGGAAACCATTAAGAAAATACATTCTTTTGGGATAACAAAAACCGAAAATATCTGTTTTACGTCTGAAAATCAAGTCAAAAAAGAGGTGAACGACAACTATTTCATATATGTATAACAACTAGTTAATATTCAATTTCGGTTCACAATGTGATAACAGAGTGTAAGTGCACAAAGTTGTTTCGTAAATATACATGTATGTATATAATTCAGTAGGATGTCTCGTCAGTAGTATATATCCAAATAATAACTAGTGTTTATTTCTCATATCTATCGCTTAGAAGTATTTGGCCGGCCACCTTTACTTATAACTATATTACACACAATACATCTTTAAAAATGCTTTATTAGGACTCATTGTTTGTATCTTTCCGCAAAATAACGTGCCTTTATCTACATCAAAAAACATCAAAAAAATTGAAATCTATTATTTTAGATACAAAGGAAGAATGTTTTTAGCATGGATGCGAGAATCCTAAAAGAAGATACCATAAAATGCATGATGGCGTGAAATGTGGCGTAAGTCCAGGAAAATCATGCGATTTATAAAAATATGCAAAATGGAGTTCTTAGGTTAAGTTTTGAGGCATGATAGGTACAGTTTGCTTCATCAAATTATGACGTGTAAATTTGATGGCAAAAGGCGTGCTGGATCCAGCACGCCCCGCAAGGCGTGACGACCAATAGAAAATCCGTGGCTGAGAAACACCAGAGACTGGATTAATATTAATTCGTGAAACAATTATTCTGTCTAACATTATACAAAGCAAAATTTGGGAAGTTTGCGTCCAACCTTCAGGATTAAAGAAGAAGCACTCAAAGAAACAAGGTGATCTTTTATACAGCGGCAATCGAAGGAAAACGGTGGAGGATCTGTGATGGTTCTGGGTAGATTTGGTGGTTCTGCCCTTGCTGGACTTTGTGCGTATACAAGGAATCATATTAGAGGATAGTGCAATGCCTTCTGGTACCCGTTTAAATGGTCGGCGTGCTTAATTTCTCACCAGGCCAATGATCAAAGGTATTTTTAAGAGATAAGGAACAGCAAGGAAATTGAAGCTCATGACATGGCATCTGTAGTCTATTACTGATATATTATTTTATTACTACACTTTAGTATTAATGTAATGATTAATATTTTATATCCCTATACTATACAGTAGAGGTATACTGTAAAGCAGTAGTAAGTGTAGAAATTAGAAAGCTCGTTCTACAGAATTATTCATATTATTCTATGGATGTTTTTAATTTTTTTAAAAAAATGATAACCGTAAGCCCCTCTATTTTTTTTCTTCATTTTATTGTTATTATTCTTATTTTATTTATTAAAATATTTGATTATTACCAGTAAGGCCTAAGATGCATAACGATTTTTGTCATTAATATGTTTTATGGAAATTATGCTTACAGATAGAATGAGTCATGTTCCTTAACTGGCTCTTCGATATCCTGCAATTTTATTAATAATAATCATAATTATTAGTCACTGTCTAAGTCATTCAGTTCGGTGGTTTTAATTCCCTCAAAGGAATATATACGAGAAAATAAAATATTTGATGTCGAGTGTCTTAGCAGTAGGTTCCTAAGTTCCCGCTGCCAACCCTGCTGTGCTACGTGGTGTGTACTAAGTGGTGTTTATTCTATTTGTTAACAAATGCAATTACATGTATTTAATGTAATGCCATCTTGGCGCAGAGACATAGTGTCTAATTATAAAAGCGACGGTATTTGGTTTGATTTCAAGTCGGGAGAATGAATTGTTTGTATTTTTTTGGTCTGGTAACAAGACAAAAACAAACAAAAAGCAGTTGATTTCCATCAGTCAACGCAATGACTCACTCAAAAATTGGGCTTAACAGTCAGAGAAGTGTCTTAACAATAGGTTCTCCCATCCTATACGTGTAGTATAATACTCTGAATATTCATTAAAAAAGGGTATTGATAGATGAATTGACTGATATATGGACCACAAAATGGTCCCATTCTTTGAGTTCTATAGAATTACAGAAATCTAAAAAGTAATATTATTATCTATTTTATTATGTTCATATTTTTATCATTATATTTTAATACTTTATTTTGCACAAGCTAGACAGAGAGAACTTAAAAACTTAGTGTCAAGACACTTTTATTTCCTACAATACGCCTTAAGCTTTTCCGCTTTAACGAGCGAGATAATAACTATATTAAATGTCGAGTGGGGGTCAAACACATAATGCCGGGTTCAAAGTCGCACAGCTGTGCTCCTGCGCCACGAGATGCTCCAATATATACAATATTTATATATATTATCTATGCATTTTAATTAAATTTATTTCTAAACCTAAACGACTAAGGCACTACAAAATGGATTTTACTTAGTTTAGCATTCTGCTATTTGATAAATACACCTCGAACCTAACTTTCAGCATGCGGTTGCCTTTAACTTGCTAAGTGCTTTAATTCTGTTGAGTAAATGAGTTTAGCCATTTTGGTTATTTAATATTAAGTATATTTTAATTTAATTTAATCTTCTCTTTTTTATATTAATTTATACATATATATTATGTCAATTTAGTAACACACAAGGACAAGTAATTTATACATATATATTATTTGACGTAGGACAACGGAACAGTTTGGAACTGTTAACGCGGATGTCACAGGTTCTATTCCCTTTCAGGGAAAATAATTATTTTTATTTAACTTTCTCTGATAAAAAGTGTCTGAGTTCCATCACTTAAGATAAATTCCTAGAACGTTAGGCGGAATATAAAGTATGCAGTGACACAAGTGTGCCACTGTAAACGTGATTGATCAAGGTGTTCGATCCTCCCGAGGAATTGTGGTATATTTTTCACGCCATTCAACGAGCGATGGTTTAAGCATAAGAAGAAAGTTAGGAACAAAATTGAAATGGGAACGGTATATCCTAACACGAATTTCCCATATTTCCTCCGTCTACCCTGTTATTAGTGGGATTAGCGCTTTCATCCAACAACAACTCAACATCTTTACAACTATACTTTTACTTACATCTCCATTCAAGCCAGTGACCAAAATATTCGCCCTGTAAAAAATATAAAAAGCTTAAAGCTATTTCGAGCAAACAAATGAAGGAACTTAAAAAAGAAAATAGCGCCTAAACGGAATTATAATTAAGACATACCCTTTGTGGATGTTTAACCTTTTTAAAATCTTTTGAAGGTTGCTCTCTGCTCTTGCTTTTTGCTTCTGAAGATAACAGGATTAAATTTATTAATGCTTGAAAATGTCTGCTGTATTAAGGTACACGTAGGATTTTTTTAATGTAATTAGAAACACTTGACTTTAGTTAGAGAAAGCGCGGCGTTAAGGCCTACAACCTATAGTAAAGTGTGCAGTGATAATCTAAAATTATTTTACGAGGCCTGTTGTGGCGCAGTGATACAAATATGTGACTGTAACCGACTGATTGTGGGCTCGACCCACACTCGAGGAAATGAAATATTTTTTTTCCCATATCTTCGCTCTGGTACAAAGAAAAACGTGGCGTTGAGTTCCGCCACTCAACACACAATGCCTTAAATTCGACGGAAAATGGGAAATGGAAGTGGAATAGAGTGTCTTAACACTAGGTTCCCGTTCCGTTATTTTTTGTCAGCTTTATGAAGTATTCCGCACCCGCACTGGATAAGCACACGCTATTCTCATTTAGACAATTCCATTTCTTATTTTATTCTATTATCGAGGCATTGTGTGTTGGGTGGTGGAACTCAAAGGCTCACCTTGACTCGTTGAAATGAAAATATTAAGAAATCCATTTCTACGAGTAGCACGAAAAGTTGACACCACGCTATGTCTTCGAACCAAAGCGAAGAATTGAATATAATTGGTACCTTCGATTGGGAATCGAGACGACAACCATCATGTGTTACAGTTTAACTGTACCACTGTACCACGATGTTCTTAACTTTTCCAGATGTGGTTTAATTTTGTACTATATACATACATATGATTAAGTAAGTATATATACCGAAATACTATACCAAATCTAAAACCACCGGTAGTACACTGAATCTGCAAAAGAAGATATCTTATATTATAGTTACATAATATATACATATTTTTCTTATTCATTACAATAATATTTAAAGATCGTTTTTGCACAGCGGCGTACCGATTGACGTTTATTAGACGGTAATGGGCTCTACTCTATGAGTGGAACTGTAATCAACGACTTGCTGTCGTTATACGTAATGTCCAAAATTGGTTGAGGTAAGGGAAAGGGAATGCATTAACACAACATTCTTTAATCTTTCCTATATGTTTAGATTTCTGGAGTTAATGTTGAGTGGAAGAACTCATTGCTACGCTTTGACCAGAGCGATGAAATGAAAGTATTAAATATTACATTTTATCGTGCCACATATGGCATGACAGGTGTAGTGAAGATGTACTCGTAAGTATAAAATATTAAATTAAATCTATTGCTTATTTGAGAAAGAAATAAAATTATTACCTTGTATTTTTATATTTGGATCCTTTTAAAGGTACTACCTAAAACAAGTGATAAAAGAACAAATCATATACTTACCTCTGTAAGTGAATTAGAAATGAAAAGTCGCGACATCACACGTCTCAATTTAATACTTGAGGTAACTCAGCAAGGTATGACAGTAGTAACAATAAAATAATCAATGTGGCATAATTTGGAATATTCAATACATAAAAATCGCAACAGTAGTTCCTGAGATTAATGCGTTCGAATCAACAAATTAGTAAATTACATAGAATAATATAACCGTAAATATATATTCCACGTTTCCTTCCGCAACACTCATTCACCGAGATTTCCATACCAAAGTTAAATTTGTGAATGAATTAAAATTATAACCTATCTACCTGTAATTTCCGTAAAAAATAGTTTTAAGTAAGTTCGTAAGTTTTTGGTTTAAAGTGTTTTTGTTTTTTCAAAACGAAGTAGTTTTTATTATGCAGCAATTTTCATACAAAATACAGCGAAAACGATTCACATATGCTAATATCTTTTGATTGCTTTAACTTATAAGCTTGATTTTCTTACTACAAGGGGAAAAAAATATTTGATAATAATTCAACTTTCATCCACACGTTCTAGAGATAAAGTAGCGTAACAGACTGTTAGACGGGCAATAAAGTTTAGGGTAGGGAAAGTTTATTTTGATGCGAGTACCCTAAAAAAAATACCTATAGCACAAATATATTCAAATAAATAATAAGTCAATCAATAATTTTACCATAATATAATCCGATGGAAATCTTCTAAATCCAGAGTAAAGTAATCTTTCGTTCCGGGAATCGTACCTAATTGAATAAAATTACATTTGGTTAACCTTAATTTTTGAGAGGAATCAGTCAATATACAGCTACGGATATGTATGAAAACATTATTTGATTATGAAAAAGACGGAGTGTACGGGTCACCTAAAGGTAAATGATCACCGCCGCCACCAGAGGCGGCTACGGCTGCACTTCTACAACTTAATTTTAATAAAAAAAAGTGAGAAGGATTAAAATTATGTATATTTTGCAGACAATTCAATATTACACTTTTTTAATATAATTTAAATGATATAATTTTATCTAAAATAAATCGCTTTTTTTAATATTTGAAAAACCAACATATAAAATGTCATAAGGAAAACGCTTATAGTACATAAATAGACCATAATAGGTGGTTTTAGCTGTGAATAAATGGATATCAAAATATTACGAGATCAATCCGATAAAATTAATTTCATTAAACATGATTAGAGGATACAAAAAATTACGTAATAAAGTATGTTTTTGTCACTTGATGACAGATATAAAGTAAGCAATATAATTAAGGGCTTTTTCTGCATATACTTTTTGCATGTGGGATAAGAAGTCATTCTTTTAGTGGTATCACATTTTCTGTAGAATTCAATATCATTGTTAAATCTCTCAGCTCAATAAGCTTACGGAAAAAGAAAAATAAAATAGTGTAAACGTTGTAATTGGAATTAAAGGTACAACCAATCAGTTCACAAAGCTACATCCTAATGTTGACATGATAGCGGCTGTCGTCGTCATAAGAGAATTCTGTTAAGAAATGTTCTTACTTAATTCCTAAATTGTCAACGTTGCCATAGACTCCAGCTCCATCTACCATTTCTTTATGTGGAAACTTAACGGAGGATTTCAGCATTCCAAAAGATGGTTTCAAAAGCGTATGACCTGGCATGATAGGCTCTGCTTCAGGTAAATGGCTGACTCTTGATGGAGCACCTATTATAGACGACAGTTCACGAGGATCGTACTGGTAGAACCGTCTCTGGAAGATATATGTTATTGTTTTAATAACTTTAAAAAGCTTACATATTTTTATTATAATTTCTTAAAAGAAAAGATCCCTGTCGTGGCGCAGCGGCACAAACGTGTGACTGTAAGCGACAGGTTGTGGGTTCGATGCCCACTCGAGGAAATGAAATATTTAATGTTTTCAATTTAAATATTTAATATTTTCATTTCTTCGCTCTGGTACAAGGCAAAACGCGGCGTTGAGTTCCGCCACTCAACGCGCAATGCCTCAATTTCGGCGGAAAGTGGGAAACGAAAGTGGAACGGAGTGTCTTAACACTAGATTCCCAAGTTCCCTCTGCCTACCCTGCCATGCGCGGGATACAGCGTGAAGCTGAGTAAAAGAAAGATTAAATTAAGTTGTTATACATTCTTCTTTATTTTAGTTAAGAAGAAGACGATGTTAAATTAGATATCGTCTTCTGAAAGATGCTAACAATTTCTAAATTTTCTTTAATTTTTCTAATAAACAACAGTTTGTGAATAAATTTGAAATTTACCTAGCAGTGTGAACCACACAAGGATTACTATATTATTAAAACAATATTATAATAAATTGTTAAAGTCGTATTTTTTATATCTTTCCGCTTTATCCCATATACCATAAGTTAGTCAGAGCGAACCTGGACACTTTCATACCGTGCATGCGTGCATTGCATGTACAGTGCCGGAACTTAGCACTCAACGCTCAATGATAATAATATTTTTCCTCTGAGTAGTAACGAAGCCCACAGCCGTCATTTTCACAGTCACACGCTTGAAGCCCCGTGCAACGACTGCCTTATTATTATATAGGATTTAATATTTATAAATCTTGTTCACTATACTAACTGAAGGAAAGAAGTCATCAATATGTTGACCTCTGCTTTGCAATCTCGATTTCTGTAAAATAAAAGAACAATAATTAAAGGCTTTTATATATTAATACATTTGAAAGTTGACACCAGCTTTCTAATTCATCCAAGTAAAAAAAAAATAAAAATCTCCATATACACATATTACGCAAAATTAATAATCCTACTAATGTTATAAATGTGAAACTTTGTTGATCATAATGTTCAACGATTTTACACGCAAAAACTACTGAACAATTTAGATGAAATTTTACAGTATTTTACAGTAATACACATAAACTATTGTGTTACTGTAAAATTTTACAGTAAATTTACAGTAATACACATACTACAGTTTATGTAAATATATAATACAACAAAAATCTGAAGCTGGCGGTACTGTCAGAGGATCTGTATGACTT
The DNA here is from genome assembly GCA_019049475.1 of Eueides isabella. Lineage (NCBI taxonomy): Eukaryota > Metazoa > Arthropoda > Insecta > Lepidoptera > Nymphalidae > Eueides > Eueides isabella. The sequence continues at coordinate 5,261,879 of CM032385.1, forward strand.
GTGTTATCATATATGGTTTTACTATTGGTAAATGTACAGAACGAAGCGGATAGACTTTATTAACATAGAGAGCAACCCCTCTCACTCCGCAATTCGATCACAATACTAAAGTACAGTAGGACGCGACGCCAGGTGAAATTTAGTATGCCAGTTTGTATATATGATGCAAAGTGACGTAAAACGTACGTATATTTAATATTTTGCACACGACAGTGCATGCTCAAATTTGACTCGTGCCCGTTTTCGCGATCTTCATAAGCTTTTTATTGGATTTTACGTGTGCGATTGGTTGCTCGATGCAATAATAAAATTGTTATTATTTCTATAGTTCCACTATCGTCGTAAGCACAATGGCATATTTTTTAATTTGATATATATTTTTTCAATAGAGTTTTTAATAGTAGAATTATTATTGTATTATTATATATTGTGTAAATATAAGTATAAAGTAAATTTAAATTATTTTCTTTAGCAAAATCCATTTTTAAGTGTCCAAATAAACCTTACAGCAATATGTTCAAGTTGTCGCCTCCAGCTGACGCCGTTACAAGGAAGTATAAGCTGAAATGAAACACAATTATAAATATACTAGAGTCCCTCTCGCAGCTCCACCCGCGTGGGTTAAATGATTTGTTGATATTACGTTATTTACCATTTTGGCAAGTTAGTACGAAAATGCTAAAATTGTGTATGAATCCTAGAGGCCTGTTATGGCGCAGGGGCTTGAGCCAAGCATGTAAACGCAGGTTTTAGGTTCGATCAAAAATTAAATATGTAATATTTTTAATTTAAATATTTAATGTTTTCGTTTCTTCGCTTTGGTAACAAGGCTATGCGCGGCGTTAAGTTTCAAAACTCAACACGCAGTGCCTTAAATTTGGCGGAAAGTGGAGAACGAAATCGAGTGTCATTATACTTAGTTCCCAAGTTCCCTCTGCCTACTCCGCCATGTGCAGGATACAGTTTGAAACTGAAAAATAAATTCTTTACGATCAAAAAGTAGGTATAATAATTTGTAAAAATTGTTCAAACACAAATTCCACTTTTGCCATTTGAATTATGCGGCAAAAAAATATTTTTATAAAATAGATCTGGTTTAATTGCCCGTCTTACACAATTATATGGCAGTTATTTATTTTTGCACGGGGTCGTCATTCAGTGACCAATTATTAGAACTTAGAGGGATACCTCTTAAAAATATTTTTCTGCCTTCTTTCTATATAAAATAGATTTTTGATAGCTTCACACTGTATTCGGCATAAGTAAATTAGGCACAGAGAAAGTTAAGATTCTGTCCACTTTCCGAGTTACTGTGTATTGAGAAACGAACTGAATAACACACTTTGTCTTGTAACCAGAGCAATAACTGATAACCCCAAGTAAGAATCGAACGCACAATCTTCGAGTACAATTAGACGATGCCAAAGCGCCATTAATCCATAAGATAAGAGAGATTTGAAGAAAACCTTACATTAAGATATGAACATTTTCCTTGAATTATATAAATTATCTTTATTTTAGTCTAGACAAAGTGTGCCATTAAATTTTAACGCTTAATGAGTTTCATCTCTCTAGACAACGAAGTGTAGTGTAACATTAGATTATAGCCTTAAAATTTACAAAATTATTTACATGAAATTTCTTACTAAATATATACTTTAAAAATATTTTATACTAATTTTTTTTTAAAATAGTTCAAAATGTATGTGTGTGAAGATAATATATTTCTATGTGATTTTTTACTTTCTTTCTTTTGTTTTACTTTGTTTTTTGTCAGTTTCACACAGTATTCCATATATAGCAGAATAGGCAAAGCTAATGTAGTGCCAAGGTACTCAGTTCTCTATTTTATTTAGCCCCGATTTGATACCATATTTGCCGAAATCCAGTACTTAACTCTACGTTTTTGTCTTGCAAGAGTGGTAAAATAAAAATAATTTATTTTCTCGACTAGGGATTGAATCCATTACTAGTGTTATTATTACCTATCAACACAATCCTATACCATCACGTCGTCCTCAACGTTTTTTATGGAAAAGACAAGGCAAACGAGCGTACGGGTCATATGATGGTGAGTGATCACCACCGCGTCGCACACGGCACCTTGTAACACCAGGGGAGCTACAGATGAGTTGCCGGCCTTTAAGGTGGAGGTAGACGCGCTTTTTAAAGGTACCCATGTGTATTGACTTGGAAATACAGCCCGTTCCCCAGTTTCGTGAAAAGAAATTTCTACGAAATTGCACAGTAGTAGAGTGCCACGTATCCAGATGATGAGGATGGTACTTTAGCTTGTGACGTACTGTGTAGTTACAAATTTCAGCGGCAGGTACCTAAACAGGTCTACAGGTCTAAAAGTTTTAAGGTCTAAAAGTTCTCCAAAACATGCATTATGAATGCGGTAGAGAACGCAGCGAGGATACGTCTCTAGACAAAGCCAAAGCATCAAGAGGCCCTTACAGATCATTAGGTCCCCAACGATTCGAACGGCTCTACGTTGTATGCAATCAAATGGTACAAGCTGATTGATTAAAACTATTTAGCTTGATTTATTGGGCTTTTTTATTTTAAAGTGTTAATCCATACTTAGGAAAGGAAAATACTTATTTAGAAAACCATCCAAGAGGCGCGAGTTCGCGCGATTCTCGTGCGCCCCGCACGGTATTTTTTTTAAACTAATACCAAAAATGTGAAAATTCAGAAAGCTTTTATACAGGATTATTACACTTTCATACTAAAAGTAATGAACGAATTTAAATGAAACTTTTCACTAATATAGCTTGTACAGTAAAATAACACATAGGCTGTAATAAACTTAAAAAAAAATGCATAATTTGGCAATAACCTAGAAATAATATGTCTTGTATCTATTACTAAATAAATCACTCACCACCATAGCATAAATAACTTTTATATAACGTTTCATATCCACAGCTTCTTATAACTATGAGTCAGTACAATTTTGAAGTAACATCGAAGTTTTCCTATTACATTTTATGCAGAACTATTAAAAGTCAAGGCACCGTGAAATAGCATTTCCAAATCTATTTGTGCGAATGTATAAATTTATCTAGTGTCACTTGTCACTCTTAGGAAGCTGGTGAAAAATTTAAACATGAATTTATAATAGCGGTTTTAAATTATATCCTTTTGGAATCCTTTTATGTATTTACAATAGCGATTTTAAATTATTTTCTTTTGGAATCTTTTTATGGTCGTATTTACAATAGTATTTTAATACCTCCGCTTGATACCTTCAAAAGATTTTTGTTAATTCTATTATGCCTTGTGTGTGTTTTGTTATGTAGCTTCTGAGATTAACATAATTCTATGTTTGTTAACATTTTGTGTGTTAGGTTATTGGTTTTAATTTTTTTGGTTAACTATATGTATATACTTAGTTTCTTACCTTCACGCTGTAACCCTAGAGGGGTAGACAGAGAGAACGGAACGCTACTGTTCGGGCGAATGAAGTATGCCTTCTTCATTCGCCTCGTCCACTGTCATCAACCTTTTCATATATAGCTTCGTATTATTCGGGCTTTTTACATCACTCTCCTCTAGTATCGTATATACTTATTTCAAAGGTCAACCGAGGTCTCTCCTCCCTCTCTTACCACTCATTTTTCCTTCATAATTCTCAACAATTCAGTTAAGGCACAAAATAAAAACAGGTCCAAGACGCGTGGCCCATCATACTTGAACATCTTGGCATTAAAATCATCTGCTCTCACTGCCTTCCCATATTTCAAACTTTGTATTTAACTCTCAACTTCTTTTATACTGCAACGCTAAGGCTACAGCAAGCCTTACCGTTTGGCTGTTACTTGAGGCAGAAGCGTCATTACATTTGTACATCTTCTTGTAAAATTACGCCCATCGCTGCAAAACCTCGACCGATCACCGTCCATTGAAAACATTTTATTCTACAGGTTAGCGAGCAACTCTGAGAATCACTCTCTTCTCGCCAGAAAAGCTTCGTGTTTTCCCGAAAGCTGTTCGTTAGCTTTCATCTCTTCTAAATTTTCACCAGTGATTCTTTATGAGCAATTCCATTTGGTGTTTTTGCAGCTTATACTCATTTTTTATTTCTTATGTGTCTCATATTTTTATCCTTACTCGAGGCTTTATAATCCTGCCATGCTTTCTTCTTTATTTTTTATTTTTTTTTTTTTATGGAAGAGACGGCAAACGAGCGTACGGGTCACCTGGTGGTAAGTGATCACCGTCGCCCACGGCCCCGAGTAACTCCAGAGGAGCTACAGGAGCGTTGCCGTCCTTTAAGATGGATGGGCACCGGGGCCCGGCATTACCTAATGTGAAACGCAGTGGCCAAAGCCACTACTTAACGCCGGTCTTAAATGCCGGGGGTGGTAACAATCCGGTCGAGTCTGCCCATGCGTGTTGCCATTGCTGGCAACGTGACTCTACCACACGCACTTTAGTCGCCTCTTACGACACCATCAGTACCAGGGTGATCCTATTCTAAGCCGGGATCACACGAAAGCATCTTATTCTACATCTTACAGCATTTAAAGCATCTTTTACTTTATCAACCCAATATTCGTCGCGTTTTTTGTTAAAGCCTGTTTTCCATAACCACTCTTCTGCCGCTACTTCCAGCCGGTGTGGTATTGCCTTTTCGCTTGGTCTCAGTCACATAATCTCTGCCGTCCATCAAATCTAATAATTCATTCTCTTACATTCCACGTAGCTATTTGTAGCTCCCTCCTCCACTTCCCGTCGTTCCGGATATGGCATGTTGGGTGGCGATTTGCCGTATTCGCCACTTATCACACCAGCGTGAACGCACTGGTGCGCGTCACCATGTGGGGACGATCTAAAAGTGCGCGACCCCAACTTACTATATATTATATGACATAAAATATTTAACTTTAAATTCAAAATAGGTGAGTGTGAGTTCTATAGTAGACAGACTCGTGAATATTTTAAATGTAACATGTCCAAAACAGGAAACTGCTGTCGGTGCGACTAATGGCATTGGCTTTACTGTTCGTCTATTGACATTTTGACAATTTTATACCTTGCGCTTTATATGAATTTTCCATCATATTAGTTTAAGTTTTGGCATACATTTCAATGTTCCATTTAAATTCTTAATTCTAAATTCAAAATCTAAATTACTTGTAATATAATTATAGTTTTTGATTATCACATATAGTATGTTGTGTGATGTTCTATGTTCAGTGGCGGAACTCAACACTGCGCGGAACTCAACACTCTTGATACTGGATTGAGTAGATGGAAATAAATTATTTCCTCTGAAAGAGGGTAAAAGACAACTTTTACACAAGTATTTTAAACGGTGCGGCGTTTTTAATACAAATTAAAAAAAAGAGACAACAAGGACATTTTAGATTTCATAACCTTTTTTAAAGTCTAAAATAATAACCTTTTTTAAAACGAACTAATATACGTAGTGACATATAGAACAAGACACAGGTGTAGAGACACTCCCTACCCCACGAGTGGAGAAACACTCCGCATCTACGCATCGCAAAGCTACAATAAATATTAAGATCTTTTTATTCATACTAATAGTACAATTTTGGTCAGAATTAACCAACGAATTCATAACATTAACTGTAAAAATGTAATTTCATTGAAATACCATCAAGATACGGACGAAATTGTACATTCATGGCTTTCAAATATCGAAATCGAAAATAGATAGCAATAATACGCAACCTTTATAGTACCTGCGGGTTAAAAGACGCCCGAGTTTTCATCTATTGGTTTTGTACAAGGTCCTTTTATTTACTTTGTGTATAAAATATCTTTATTAAACCCAGTCGTGGCGCAGTGGCAAATGCGTGAGATTGTAAACGTAACAGGTCATAGATTCAATTTGATACGAGAAATTAATATATGTCGGTCGATAGTTACCAGAGCGAGGAAATCTTTATTTCAAACTCAACACCGCCTTACCCCGTTGGCAAAGCACAATGTTGAGTTTTACCACAAAGATAAAACCTTATGTGTACATAACCTAACCTGTATGTGTTAACCTTAGGTTCCCAGGTTCCCTCTGTAAACTAACTTTTGACCCGTTTTTCAACCAAAGTAATCACGTGGCGGAACTCAACGCCATACTTTGTTACTACAAACTTACTATAGATTGTAGAAATGAAAATCATTCATTATTCCGAATAGAGATCAAACTGTCATTACGTTTAAAGTCATGTGCCGTTTTACTGTCAAATGAACGGTTTACCGTATAATTATTTAACTTAACTAAACTTAGCTTCACGCTGTAGCGGGATAGGCAGAGAATGGAACGTCAAATGCTACGGTCTCTGCATATTAGTGGAGGACGGAGTTACAGATCTATAATTATTTCACTTTATATAATTATTATGATGACAATTCCAAGAAATGAAAATGATTCATTCCCCGGAATCGGGATCAAACTGTCATTAAATTTAAAGTCACATGCTATCGTAACGAAGACTTTACCGTATAATTATTTAACTTCACATAATTACTGTAATTATTATCCTGTTGTGGCGTAGGGGCAGAAACTTGCGATTGTATAGGCAATGAAGGTTGTGGCTTCGATTCCCATTTGAGAAAATGAAAAATTTCATAATTACTTATCTTGACCCTGATAACTCGTCAAAAGACACAAATTCGAAAGAAAGTGAAGAATAGAACGGAATGTTTTAACACTAGGTTCTCAAGTTCCCGTTGCCTACTTTGCTGAGTGATGAATACAGGATGAAGTTAAAAAAAAAATTAAAAGAAACAATTTTTTAAGCCACTGTAGTCAAATATAAATTACTGATAAATACTATTTACTAAAGGTTGTACGATACGTGTTACTTGTTTTATAATCGCAGGTGCTGTACAAGTGGGCTCAATTAAAAATATATAATAGTCCATAGCCTTAACAACAACAACAACATCAACGTGATGTAATATAGCCCAAACCTTTTTGAATATATATACAATCTACAAAAAGTTATTTTTCAATTCGGACCAGTAGTTTTGAAATAAATAAGCGCGTTAAATTATACAAACTTTCAACTTTATAATATATAGTACAGATAATGTGAGTGTAAGTACGCCTTAGACCATTCTGCAAGTGTCGAAAAAAATTATACTTTATATTTTAGTTCAGTAAAAATATGAAATATACTTTTACGTAGTATAATACAAGGTTGGCCACTTTTAGAACGTAAAATTTCTCTACAGACACTTGTCGCTGGGAAAATGGATTTAAAGGAAATGAATGTTCTTTAGAGTTTGTGCTTCAACGCTTACAAAGAGACGTTTGAGTTCAATTTATTTATAGAAAATCAGATATCGGCCATATGTACCTGAACGAATCGTATACGATACCTATACGAAATATATTATACGTAAAGTATAAATTGGTGAGGTATAAAAGGCAAAATTTCAGGGACCCTCACAGTTATTTGGAGTTTATAGTACCTAATGTTCAGAATTTTCATGTTCACTGAAGCCGTAACGTACGCAAATTTAATTTTATTAAGAATAAATAAAACTATTGTTTATTTTTTAAATGGTATCTTAGCCATTGCCTAAAATAAATTTATGTTCTAATATTACGTTATGTATAAGGTTCACTTGTAACAGTGTAAAATACACTTGCATTCCTCACTTTTCACAAAGTTTTTTCGCCGTGTTTTGTTTTGAAAGTAAAAAGAAATAATGTTATAGTGGCAAATGAACCAAGAACCGTTGTCTTTACAGTCAAAGCTATAACAAAAAAAATATATTTTAAGCTAATAAATGAGGAAGTCAGACACAATATAGGAGAAGGAGAAGCCAGACACACTATAGGAGCTTTCCCGCAAAATATCGGAATTTGAATATCTGTAAGCGTTCAATAAGTAATATTTTTTTAATTCCTACCGAACTCTCCCGAGACGTGGGCCGAATATAAAATTCCATTTTACACGTAATCTAATTTATAATTCTGTCCGATTGGAAAATGGATTAAAAGTTTTAAGTTTCGACATAAATCCTGGCGACCTTTACGTTTACCCCTACATTGGAAAGGTCTATCGGTCTTTTTAAAGAGGATTATGTACATTTTATATGTATCTCAAACGATAGTAAAAAATTAAGTTAATGATATGGCCTTTGAAGTAAAAGGATATTTTCACACACACACATATATATATATATATATATCTATATATATATATATATATATATATATATATATATATATATATATATATATATATATATATATATATATATATATATATATATATATATATATATATATATATATATATATATATATATATATATATATATATATATATATATATATATATTTATTTATTTAAAATATAACCACTTCATAACAGCTAGACGTTATACCAATTGTGGTACTTACTATCAGAAATTAGTGTACATCTGAACTGATCATTATTGCTCGTATCTTTATATTACCTTGTGACAATAAAGAATTTTAATATTTTATAATTAGTTTGCTCTGCTCTCTAGATTTCCGCTCGACTATTTATTGGTAGAAATACATGTACACAAGACGCTCTTAGGAGTTTAACGTAGTCCCTAATGGGGCCAATCCGATCACGGTGGAAATCGTGCTTAAGATCGTTGAACTTTGGCATGAAGGTAGGCTATGGAGTGTATAAGAGTATTTATTCGAAATTTCTACTTAAACGGAAAAAATGAGGTTTTTCATTGTACGTGGATAATAAAACAAATATAAACACCGTTTATGCAATTTTAATTCAATGGTCTGAAGTCATCCTGAAATAAAATTATATGAAAATTAAAATTCTTTTCAGACTACATTTTTAGACTTGTATTGTAACAATAAATCTATTAGAATTATTAGTTGTGGTTCAATAAAACAAATTTTAGTACCCTAAACTAACTCTTGTTTCGGAACTAGTAACAATGTATTTCAGTATTTAACATTGCATTTTTATTCTTATTTTTTGTTCACTCTATATCTCGCACATGGCAGGATAGTTAAAAAAAGCGTTAAAGAGAAGCTAAATCATAACTACGAATGGGCATAAAATCCACAATCATCACGAACACACAGTCATACCTTTTACCTAAAGACCGAGGAAAAGAGTGTGTATGAACTGATTACCTGATTGTAGTACCACCATTTTCTACCAAAGAAAAGTGATGCTCCAGATGGTCCAACGCTCATAAAGTTAGGTGCATATGGATTTACATTCATGTGATCGCCATCCATCTTAGAAAAAGAAAAAGATGTTTGAAAAGTAATAGTCCGTGGTGAGTGAGTCTACTCGTGACCACGGACTACTGTAAAGTTTTCAAAACGTCAAAATTTTTACCATTCAATATACGCGATTAATTCGGTTAAAAGTGTAGTGTAGCATTTAAAACTAGTGTTTAATCATTCGGTTTCCAATAGTATATTTTCGTACCTCATTTTTGTTTATTGTTCTGTTACTTTAGCGAAGAAATAGAAATGTCAACGAGTTCATTTTGTGCTCATCGAGGCTAATTTAGAACGAATCTGACGAAATGATATTTTTGTGGGTTAGAATTTTGAGGATATTGATGTTCGAAAGGAAGAATTGAATACTTACAAAATGGTTCCACAACCAATTTTGTCTATATTTATCCTTAAACACAGTATATGGGTTGCCGGGATTCCTCTCATGATCAGATTTCGATGAAGATTCACTTTCTGACGTTGATTTCTCATAACTTGTATCACGCTCTCTGTGCTTACTTTTTGATTTTTTCTTTCTTCTTGTTTCGATCTGCTTATTTTAAATTATTAACATTTATATAAGGCCATCGCGACCAATATTTTTGTCTCGATGAAACAATTTTTTTGTTTCGATCCCATTTTGAGGCAACGTATTATTTTTAAAAACTGTTAAAAACCGTTGGGTTCTTCCACTCAACATAAGGTATTTAATTTGGGCAGAAAGTGGAAAACGTAGTGTTTAGACACTAGGTCTTCTTTGCGTAACCTACTATATACTGGTTACATCTCAAAGCTGAGAAAAAAATAGATGCTCTCGCAAAAATTTTTTACTTATAACAAAAGCTAAATACACATAAATTCCTTTGAATTTCCTGGTTTGATTAGACAACATTTGTATTATAAAATGTTTAAGCTACCAAAATATAATCTTTAAACGTTGGTTAGCGGTTGTCCGATCGATTTTCACTTGCCGTTAAAAATTATTTTCATTTCCTTATTACTACATAGACTAAGTGCAGTATTGAAGACCGGTATTGTAATGAGATGTTTTTTAGGGAAGATATTATATTAGTCTAAGGAGAAGAATTTACTTCCAAACATACTCGTAGTCCATTGTTTCCAAATGGACTACGAGTATGTTTGGAAGTAAATTTATAACAAAGACGTAATAATATATAATATAAAAGGTCTTATTTCTGATGAACGTCAGTGAAAAGTATATTCCTTTTTCACAACAGTGTCATTGTCGAAAAAATTAAAGTAAGCTGTGAATTTTACTAATTAAATACGTCAACCACGGGCTCGAACAAAAGAGACAAAGTCATTGCTCACGCGATAATAATTAATTGCTTAAATTAAATTCTCCGCTAAATTAGACGAAAAGGTCTAATATATCAAAGTAATGTATATTACAGCGGTGCTATTATTTAACAGTGCTATTATATCACTTTATTATATAACAGTGTTCCGCCTTCAATTTCGCTTGCGTCGACTTCTCGGCTTTACTTTTTAGTATTTATTTAATTGATGTAAGGTTTTTGTTTTATTTTCATCCCGCACGTAGCCTCCTCCTCTACCTATCCTAGGTATAGTGCGAAAGGGAAGTCTTATAAAGGAGCTTAAAAAACATAGTGTTTTAAGCTCCTTTATAAGACTTCCGTTTCCCACTTTCCGCCAAACATTGGAGGGATTCCGTATTGAGTGGCATTACCAGAGCGAGGATAATGAAAATATTAAAAATTTCATTTAGTAAGTACAGATTGAACCCTGAATCTGTTGTGATTATAGTGCCTTTAGTTATGAAACATAAGAATATCATTTTTACTTCATTATACGTATTAATCTTACTTGTATTTTTCCTAATTTCATTCCGCCGCTCTGAAAGGCTGTGATATCGATTATCGATCGGGGGAATGAGCTATTTTTATTTTGTCGTACTTACGTACGTAAATGTTGGAGAGCAAAGTAAATGAGGAAATACTAATTTAACGGGGCACTGTCGTGCGGCCAGATTAAATACTTACTACACCATTTCCTTCGATGCTGCAAAGCAATTATTGCAATAAAAATAACCAAACAACGAGCTTATCTTTTTCAGACGACAGTAATGTATTTTGATGAATTATTCAATTAAAGTTCAAATATTTTTTGTTCCTGGCCTAGTGGAACCCAAAGTATCTGTAACCGTGATGATAGTGGGTTTCGATCCCACTGAGGTTAATAAAACCTGATTAATTTTTAAAATTGAAAAAAGTTAATAATTAAGTTTTAATCTTCAATTATTTTTAAATGTTATTTAGAAAGAAGATTGACAGAGATTTTTTTTTGCTTCTCACTGTATCCTGCGCAACCGGATGTTTAGGGCAAACTTATTAAAACAATCCATTCCTCATTACCCGCCGATTTGTCAGCGAAAGAAATCAATAGATATTAGTTTTTTTTAATGTCACCATATAAAAAAGTATTATTATCTTGCGCAAGTCATTGGGACTAATCTGTCCCTATATAAAATAACAAAAATTAACTTGGATACTGTCCAAGTGAATTCATTCTTACATCAGTTACGTCGAAATTGTTATGCGTAAAATATTTCCCCCCGAGTAGAGATTGAACCTACATTTGTCGTGATTACAATCCGTTTTTATTATTGTTTTATCTTATCATCAAGTTGGAGAATATGTGTATAGCGGGGAATGTAGTGGGAAACGAAAGTAGAACGGAGTGTCTTAACACTAGTTTCCCAAGTTCCATCTTCCTACCCTGCCATGTGCGGGATACAGCGTGAAGCTGAGTGAGTGGATGGAGAATATAATTGAAGATATACCTGTCTAAGACTTCACTGGCGTTATTGTCGAATTCTGCGACCTATAGACGTTTTAGATGTTTATTTTTCTCTGTATTAACCGAAGTAATGTACTTGAAGAAGTAAAACATTAAAGCCCGCTTAAATCGTTACAAATAATGGCGCCTTTGGGGAAATGAATATTAACATAGAACAGCATATTAAAAAATCCTTAAATATGATTTTATCAAGCAGACCAAGAGAGGCGTTGTTGAGTGGCAGCGGACGCTCTACAGTGGAAGTTTTTAAATTGGCAGAAAGTGAATTAATACTATGTTCTTTCTGCTGACGCTGCTATGCAGAAAAAAATGCCTATCTACCAAAATCATTTGGGGCTAAATGGACAAATGAAAACATACTGTCAGAATTTTCTGTCCTAAGTGTGGAATAACATTTTGAAAACATAGTAAAAAAAATGAAAACATGTTTTAGTTACAAACGTTGTAAGCATTATTAACTTTAGAAGCTATCGTAGCACAGCAGCACAGCGGCATAGCGCAGAACTGTATAGACGACGGCCGTGGATGAAATTCCCAGTCGACAAGACAAAGTTCGGCATATTGTGATACATGATTTATAAAGAAAAACTCAAAAATATACAACTAACTTCTACTTATTTCCTAATTACATTAAAATACTCAAGAGATTTTATTGAAACTAGCATCATTACGAAAAATTTTATGTGTAGTACATTAATTAAAGGAAACTTGCAAGTAAATTAAAGACATCAAAGTAATTGGTGCAAACTTAGTAGATAAACATACCTTTGAGTAAGAATCTGGAAGTCTATTTAAATAAATAAGTTATATGAATGCAAATAACATTTTAAATTAACAATTTTAAGCATTCTGTAGAAGAAACGAGAAGAAAAAGTATTCACTAATCTTATCTAATGGACTTTCCAATAGAAATAGATGTTTGCTATGCAGAAAAAATACAAATAATACATACATTGCTTTATTTCGGTGCCCTTTTGCAAGATCTATTTCAAAAAGTATCTGTTTAAATAAAAAGACACATAGATAAATTAATATGAAATATATGTTTGTATACACATTTATGACATCTTGAAACTTACCACGGATGGATCACTGAAAGTATATATAAATAAATAGTGTTAAAAGTACTTTAGAAAATTTTAAAATGTTAAAAGAGGAAGTAAAAATACTTCCTCTTTTTCTTCATTTTATAATGTTTCCTGAATGTAGCATAGTAAACAATGGGAACCTGATAACATGGGAACCTGGGAACCTGGGAAGCTGGGAACCTTTTGTTATGATAATCCGTTCTCCATTTTTCGCTAAATACTTGAGACATTGTTGAGTGTACACACCCATCAAATCGCGGTTGCCTTGTTACCAGAGCAAATAAATTGAAATATAAAATAAGCATAATCATCATATTTACAGGTAGGCGTTATTCGACGGCTTCAATCCTTTAAATAATGTATGTAAAGATTGCATATAAGAAGCTACGTCTCGACCTACGTCTACGACAAACGGCACCTCGTCTTATAGCATTTAGAGCCATTACAATATCGTATTCTCTTTAGAATATGTAAGAGCTTGGTATGGCAACGTTTGATGTGCTCTTATTATATGAATAATATATGGAAAAGCTGGAATATTGTCTTTATTTGTATACTTATACGTATAATAGAAAAGCAGATTCGTGTTTGTACATCGAAGATTATTTTATCGAGGAAATTAAGTTTTAGTCTGGTCGTTTGTGTGTTTGTATACGTTATTCAAATAAAAGTATTCACCAATTTAAATGCATTTTTCACTATTGAATTTTGGTAACCTTTTGTAAGAATTTAGTATTTGTTTTATGTCAATTGGATCATAAATCAAAAAGTCCTTCTAAAAATACTAAACTTAAAAAGCGTATATTTTTTTTTAATGAAGCTGGATTTGCTGTTTCGCACAAAATTTTAATATGTTTTTTAAATTTATGTTTAGTATTTTCTGTCCTAAGTGTGGAATAACATTATAAAAAATAGTAAAAATCCTTTTAAAAAAAAATTATAACTCTTTTTTTTAATGTATTTTCCTGTGTAATCATATTTAAAGAAGGCATAGAAAACAGTAGGTAGATACAACATTTTCAACTTCCTGCGTAATTACTGAGATACTGCAAATTTGGCTGCGGAAGACAACGCTACGCTGCGGAAGACCGCGAAAATAATTATTTATCAGTCTCACTGTGCCACGACGTCTATATTTATTTTTTAATAAGAAAAACGTATATAATCAATCAATTTGAGGCCTGTCGTGGCGCAGCGGCACAAGAGTGTGACTGTAACCGACAGATTCTGGGTTCGATCCCCAGTCGAGGAAATGAAATATTTAATATTTTCAATTTAAATATTTAATGTTTCACTTCTGCGCTCTGGTAAAAAGTGGGGAACGAAAGTGGAACGGAGTGTTATAACGCTAGGTTTCACTTTCGTTCCCTCTGCCTACCCTGCCTAGTGCGGGATACAGCGTGAAGCTGAAAAAAAAGAAAAAAAAATCAATCAATCACAGTATATAAATTAGGAATAAAATATAAGCAACAGATTACTTAAATGAAGATTAATCAGTACAAAATTGGGAGAAAAAATACGATTCATACTATTTTTCCACAAAATGTTAAACTCGGTCAGTCCTATCCGTTATGTTTGAAAACAGGAAAAAGATATATTTTAACGTTTTATATGTTCGTATGTATACTAGTAATACGCCTGCGGATTTGTCCGCTTAAGCATGATTATATAGATAAGGAAATCGAATCCACAAAATAGCACGTTTTCAGTCGCACACTCGTACTGCTACACCACGACTAGCCTCAACATTAGTCTCTATTTTAAATTAGGGGAAATTGAAGACTCAAATATTTTCAAATATTTTCAAATGAAATGTTTAACGTTTTCATTTCGTCGCTCTGGTTGTAATGCTAAGCGCGGCGTTAAGTTTCGCCGCTCAACGCGCAATACCTCAAATTCGACGGAAAATGGGGAACGGAAATGGGACGGAGTATCTTAACAATAAGTTCCCGAGTTCGCTCCACCATGTGTGGAATACAGCGTAAAGCTGAGAGAGAGAGAGAGAGAGAGAGAGAGAGAGAGAGAGAGAGAGAGAGAGAGAGAGAGAGAATAAAAAGTGATGCTTGTGTGTTCTAAAGGATGAATTTAGGTAATCAAATCAATATTTTTAAAAATTAAACTTAGTTATTTAGAAAATGTACTAAATGCTAAATTTAAAAGTGTATAAAAATCCTAAGTGTTGAATAATAATACTTTTAAAAATTGTAAAAGTAGGAAAAATCTATTAAAGCTTTACATAGCCGGACTCTACGAATCCACTGTCCGTTTTACAGCCCGACCAAGTTTTTTGCCATACGTATTACACCATTAAGCCACATGTATATTTTCTTATTATTATCGAACGTTGAAATTCATGTCTTTTTATCTTATATCTTATTTTCATTGTTTGAATCCCATTGAGATATTTTTTTATACGTTTGCTATATACATGTATTTTAAATAAAGACTCATTTATAAATTTAACTTTACCTTTTAAAACGATTTGTTTCCATAATATTTTGAATAGCTTGACGCAATATGTTCGCCTATTGAAAAAAAAACACACTTTAAACAAAGTGAAAATAATCGTATACGGCTGGCTATAAACGGTTTACAACAAAGTAAAAGCTATAATAGTTAAGTCCCAGTCACGGGTTACTGAACATTTGTGTAAAAAATACAGACGCATTTCATTTATTTATGTACCTATAAATAATTTTACAAATATTTTTTATATTTTTTTACTTGCTAAGCTGCCAAAAAAAGATTTTTCTTATGTTATACCTAGCATGCGGTTTTGGCTGCGTAAACTAGTAATAACAGCCAAAGGTTGTGTTTAAATCATATTTTAAGTTTAGATCGGGGAAGAGGCAAAGCGCGGAGTTGAGTTACGCAATAACCACACGAGAGTGAAGTATAAAGCGTAAAGCTTAAAAAATAGCATAGGTAAGTAATAATGTCTAATTTCACCTCACCAGATCATTCGATTTTCTAAAATTCGTGTATAAAACTCGTTGACTGGTTTTTCCATATCTAGAAACCAAAGAAAAACTGATTAGGTTTATTAAGATATTTTTTGTAAAATATATTTCTTTACCTTAATGCATATAAAGTGTTTGAGGGTAAAGACTGTATATGCATTAAGGTAAGAAAAATATATTGGTTACTCAATGAGATTTTCTTTTAGAAAAGACAAGGAAAAGAAGCATATAAGTGACTTGATGGGAAGTGGAAACAATCGTGAGTGTCTTGACACTATATTCTTATCACTCATGAGTCATAAGAATCTAAAATTTGCTATTCCACCAGTATTCAAGGATTTTGACGTCAAAAATTAATGAATAGAATTGATCGACAGCCTCTTATGTTTTTTGTTACACATGGCAGAAGGTACATCATGGGAAACCTAGTATTAAGACACTACGTTCTGATTACCAATTTCCTCTAAATTTGAAGTGTTGCGTGTTGAGTGGCAGAACTCAACACCACATTGAAGATATTAAGCATTAATTACTTCATTAACTCAAGTGGGAATCGAACCTGCGACCTTTTGTTGCAAACCTGCGTTTATAGTCACACATTGTGCCCCTGCGCCACGCCTTATATATTTCTCATATAAATATTATATGTATATTACATTTAATATTTATATATGGTACAGACAAAGAAAAATGGGCAATCTTAAACAAAATATAACAAAATTATATAACTCGAAAGCTTACGTTATACCAAGATTGTCTAAATTTCCATATACGAGCGCATTGTTCGATTTCTGTGGATATTTCACAGCCGACTTAAGCATTTTAAAGCTTGGCTGCAGTAGCGTATGGCCGGGATGTACTGGCTCCGCCTCCGGCAAATCTTCTATAGATTGCGGCACGTCCAGAATATTCTCATCGCTGGATTCTATGTTTCTTCTCTGTTTTGTTTTGAAGGGTTTATTTATATTGTTTATGAATTTTCCAGCTTCACGCTGTATCCCGCACTAGGCAGGGTAGGCAGAGGGAACGAAAGTGAAACCTAGTGTTATGACACTCCGTTCCACTTCCGTTCCCCATTTTCCGCCGAATTTGAGGCATTGCGTATTGAGTGGCGGAACTCAACGCCGCGCTTTGCCTTATTACCAGAGCGAAGAAATGAAACATTAAATATTTAAATTGAAAATATTAAATATTTCATTTCCTCGACTGGGGATCGAACCCAGAACCTGTCGGTTACAGTCACACTCTTGTGCCGCTGCGCCACGATAGGCCTTGTTTCTGAATTGATGTTTGAAATGTGATTTTAAGTGACTGTTATTATTTTTAGTTCCTTAAAAAGCGACTTGAAAGAACCGGATGTTAAAAAAAAACGGTCTCCACCATCATTGCGTGTTAAGTAAAGTATTGACATGCTGATGTAAGAAAATTAAATAACTAAATCTCAAGCGAATCAAACTTACAGCTGTTGCTACGATGTTTCAAATAACTAGATACAAATTAATTAACTTAGTGAGTAAATTTGCTGTTAGAACTAAGTAGTGATAGGATTCGTCCGCTACATGGATATTCACTTTAGCGTCATTGCAACGGGAGTTGTCAGGCGGTGTTTAGACATATAATGAAAGTTACTTAAATATCTTTGAGGCCTGTCGTGGCGCAGCGGCACAAGAGTGTGACTGTAACCGACAGGTTCTGGGTTCAATCCCCAGTCGAGTAAATGAAATATTTAATATTTTCAATTTAAATATTTAATGTTTCAATTCTTCGCTTTGGTAATAAGGCAAAGCGCCGCGTTGAGTTCCGCCACTCAACACGTAATGCCTCAAATTCGGCGGAAAGTGTAGTCTTTACACTAGGTTCCCGGGTTCCCTCTGCCTACCCTGCCTCGTGCATACAGCGTGAAGCTGAGTACTTAAATTTTGTTAAATTTAACTTAACATAACATAAATAACTTGGCTTGTGTAATTTTCCAGTTTATTATGCTTATGCTTAATTTTTTGATGATGACGCTTGAGTTCTGTACCTCCAAAGGACAAAAGGGAATCCTTATAGAATATTTTTATTGTCGATCTGTCTATTTGTCAAAACCAATTATTGTAAAATCCCGAGGAAATATCAATCTGAATTTAATATCAAATGCTTAATCTCAATGGGCAGTTTCGATTTGAATTTACTGTTTTTTTTTAAGAAAAATATAGAAAAAAGCTTTTGATACTTTAGTATTAATTATTTATGTATTCATAAGTTAAAAATAATGAATTACTTACTTTAAGCAGTCGAAGTAAAGTTGGCAAATCTCTTGCAAATATATGCATTGCTGGTACTTCGTTTATAATATTCTAAAACAGTTCAATAATTTGTTGACTACATATATTTTTTTAATGTAACGTATATTACTAGTCGTTCTTGCAACTTTATTTGTATGGACCTTAACAAACCGCGGCGTTGAGTTCCGCCACTCAACACGCAATGCCTCAAATTCGGCGGAAAGTGAGAAACGGAAGTGGAACCAAGTAGAAGTAACACTAGGTTCCCGGGTTCCCTCTGCCTACCCTGCCTCGTGCGGGATACAGCGTGAAGCTAAGGAAGAAGAAGAAAGACCTTAACAAATTTCAAGAAATTCTCTCTTATTGCTCCCTTACTTTTTCTAATACCTACATGCCAAAGTTCAACATTATAACTCCAGAAGTTTTGGTTGTGCGTTATCAGACAACAGATGAATTTTATAGACCATATATACCTATATAGATAGTATGTAAGAAAACTGCTTAACAACTACTATGTTTAGTTATTATATCATTAAATAATATATAAAATTTGTGCCACAACATTCAAATACTGTGTTCATCATATATGATCCTCTAGATCTCAAACAGCTACATATATAAAAATAACTATACTGAATTTTATATTTTTCAACTTATGTTGTATCCCGCATAAAGTAGGCAAGGCAGAGTAAAATTTATTAAAGCACGCTGTTGCCCAATATTCGAGACATTGTGATTGATTCACTCAATCGCGATGAAATAAATCCTTCACTCGTCACAACGTGGCTACGTCAGACGGACTTAGTCAGAAAGCGAGAAAGTAACTTATTTACTTAGAAATAAAAAAAATATATATTTTAAACTTGTTCGAACTTGACTCTTAAGGTACGGCCATCTCTATAAAAGGTAAGTGTGCCATTATTATTCTGATTATTCGACATTGATAACATAAAAACCAGGATAATTTTACTTTCTTAGGCAATTCAAAAAATTAGAAGTCGAACGGAGTGTTTTAGCACTAGGTTTCCAAGGTCCTTTTGCCTAATTTGCCATGTGCAGGATACAGCGTGAAGTTGAGTGAGTGAGTAACCACCAAAAATGTAAATATTTTGCTTCTGTTTCATATTAACGTAGAAAATAATTCTCAAACACAATACATAAAGAGTACGAGGTGCTGGGAATAATTGCGTATGGCTAAAGTTGCCCAAGTGTTGAAATATTATGTACACCTGCTTCCACAATCCGTAAGCTTATCTATAAAATTTTCCTATTGTTTTTATTAAATTCTGGAGAAAAGTGTTAATGATTACAACACAGCTCTTAGTTAAAGTGTGTTTATCGAAAACTTAACTTCTTGTACGTTTTTAAAAAGTTTCAATTAATAAAAACTAAATTTTCTTTACTGAATAAAACAGTTCGTAATAATGGATCAGCATCTGACTGAAGGCAAGAGTTGTGAATTCGCTTCTCAGTGACAAGAATGTTTGTTTAAATTTCGTCACTCAATAAACCAAACGCGGCGTTGAGTTCCGCTTTTTAATATTCAATGTCTTGAAAATCGGTCGAAAAGTGGGTATATGCAACGTGTCTTAGTACTGCTAGGTTTTCTTTGCCTATACTTCTATATGCGAAAAAAATGTGAAGAAAATCTTTAACTGGCAGGTAGTATAAAACCTACAATGCTAAAATTTTGCATATTTTAGATCCTTCAAGAGAGTAAAGGAGCATTAAGTAAGATTTTTATTAACGCCTATGGTAACCGGAACATCCTTTTCGTATTGCACATGTCAACGTCCATGCAATCGAGTCCATGCATTATTTTGTCTAAACTAAATTAAAAAATAAAAATATGTATATTTTCGCATAGTATTAATCAATGTTGCCGATGAACGCTGATGAAAATTACTCACTCACTCACTTAGCTTCATGGCAGGGTAGGTAGAGGGAACTTGAGAAGCTAGTGTTAAGACACTCCGTTCCACTTCCGTTCCAAATTCGACGGAAAGTGGGGAGGCGTGTTGAGTGGCGAAACTCGACGCCGCTCTTTTGCCTTATTACCAGAGCGAAGAAATTAAACATTATTAAAATGTAAATTGAAAATACTTCATATTTCATTTCCTCGAGTGGGAATCGAACCCACAACCTACCGGTTACAGTCACACGGTTGTACCGCTGCGCCACCACAGGTCTCTGATATGAAAATTAATATCTATAATAAAAATAAAAATAAACTTACATATAAAACAAAACACATAATAACATTCACCATTCTGGCAGCTAAACCTTAAGAATCCTTTTATCCTGATGCAAAGATATGAAATAAGAAAACAATATAATATATCGATTTAATACATCATTCTATGTTCAACAATACAGGCTATTGTACAGTATCCGGCGAACAATTCTATTTGTGGCAGCCTCCACTTCAATTGTACTGAAAGTTAAATATTGAATGCAAACCGTGAAATGGAATATCTTATACTTAATCTTGTATTGCAGTTTATAATTTTAACCGTTTAAAAAAATATGCAAGATTCATTTAATATATTATTTTATTTCTGTTTGCCGTGGCGTGGGCACAAGCGTGCAATTGTACACGTGAATAATGTAGGTTCGATTCCCAGATGTAGTGAATAAGAAGTATTGAGTCAGTAAGAGAGAGAGATAGAGGAAAAGAGTAAGAGTGCTTATTATTTTTATTTCATGTAAAAAAAGTTCCACCACTCGCAACATGCAATGCCTTTTGAATGTTAATATTATTGTTTTTTTATTACTGTATTCTTTAGCGATATCGGGACATACTTAATTTTATTTAAATTAATCTTTTACTTAATCTTTTTACTTCTACATCAAACTTCACCTTATAGCTAACCGCAAAGTGGGATAGACAGATCGAATGTAGCGTCAGAATTCGCCGCTTTTGACTTTGTATAGTGTCAGTGGCGGGACTCATAGTCAGAGCGTATCAGAGCATGAAAAAGAACATTATTTATATTTTTAATATAAGTTAAAATAATGATAAACAATACTTTATTTATAGTTTTGTAACTTAGTGTAATTATGTGTGTACTTATTTCAAGCTTAACTTTGTTCCTGGATCTTTTGTGCCAATGACTTATTCAGTTTGTAATTTCGATCATTTCGTAAATTTGTAACTTAACATAATTTTAAATAAATGTTATATAGAATATACAAAAATAAATTATTTTATAGAATTTAGATAGAATCTTGTGCTAAAACATTACTTTCATCGAATTCGAAAAAATTATATACAAATATTCACACTCAAAATTAACAACATTCATACTAAATAGAACATTATAAATTTTGGTAAAATCATTTAGTCAAAAAATAATTCTGTTTTAAGATACGCTACAAATACGAGCATAGGTATTTTTGGGTCCATTAGAATATTATAGCATAGTTATAAGATTCAGATTTGTTTGACAAGGTTATATTGGCACGCTGGACATCCAGACTTCTACGTCTTGTTTATGCCTTATCTACATCTTTGTAAGTTGTCTCGCGTTTCACCCTTAATCAGCTAGAGGTCAAATACTTGTAACTAATTTAACTTTTCAGCTTTTGGATACTTCAGATACATTAAACAATCAGAACTTATTCAACGGGGAAATGAAATTTAGATATTGTTCATTTACTAATATTTACACAATGAAATGTTTCAAGAATGATTATTACATTAAATTTCTAAATGGCATTCAAAGAATAAAAGATTAAAAAATATTTTTTTTATTTTAAAAACATTTTTTAATGAATTTGATAATATTTTTTACAAATTTAATAAATTAAACGTATATTATCGACCACAAATTACATAATTTTAAACTTAAATATTCTAAAATTACGCTTTCTTTGGAATGTATTTTTGGTATGAGTGTTGACACTAATCTACAGGCGGGCGAACTTTACTGGCAAAACTTCCCATTACATTCCCCGGTGGGAAGTAATTTGCTACAACATAAATCTGACCTTCTTTTGTTCTAGCAATACCCACACCAAGTTCTTTACTATCCTCCCAAACAACTTGGGAAAAATGTCCCGAACCTAAATTTTCTGGCTCTCTGCCAAAGGAATGATTATTAATTTCACTATACCACTTATCTACAGGATCTCTTCCAGATAATGTAAAATTGGGATCTGAAGACCAAGCGTAGAATATATTTTCTCCATATTCATTTTGGTCTCTGTGTTCTACAATACCTTTTTTTGCTATAGCTTTTGCCCACTCTTCAGCATATTTACACATTTTCTTATTAAGCTCAAGCGGTGGTACTCTGTGCTTACTTCTGTAGTCGTTATGAGCGTCCAAAAATTCTTCTTCGAACTTTTCATTTGATACAGACACACTTCTAAACTTTGTGACTAATTCAGATGCAAGTTCTCCTAAATTTTTGCTATTTCTTGAATTAGGGGATGGAGGTGACATAACACCATTCTTTGAAAAAGTAAACGAGGATAATGAACTCCTAGATTGTCTTGCTGAATTTGAATTTACAGAATTCCGAAACTGATTTGCCCCTGGAGGAGGGACATTTTTTACGAATTGTCCGGTAAAATTACCTGGTGGATAATAATTGGCGACTACATATAATTTTCCTGAATCACTCTTGGCTTTTCCAATTCCAAGTTCCCTTGTACCTTTCCAAATTACTTGTGTAAAATGACCGCACGTCAAGATATCTGGTTCCTTACCAAAATGAAAATCGTTAATTTCATTATACCATCTGTCGATGCAATCTTTTGCTCTTATTTTAACATTAGGATCAGGAGACCAGCCACAATATATACTTTCCCCATATGTTTGATTCATACTGTATGTCATCGAATCCCTTTTTGCTAGCTCTTCTGCCCATTGTTGGCTTATTTTACATATATCTTTATTTAAAACTAATGGTTCTACTCCATGTTCTCTCCTGTAATCATTATGTACTTCTAATGCTTCGTTTTCGAAGTCTTTTGACCTCGACCGAAAAAGCTTACTCTGGAAAGAAGAATAAAATGTAATTATAATTTATTTTCGTAATACTTTATTACTATATTTAATATGAGGTGTTGTTATCAGATATTGGTGAGATCGTAGAATTGAATGTCATAGAATGACTATTTATGGTACTAAATTTATTAATCAGTATCTATTACTTGAAGAATATCTGATAAAATTGGATTCTAATAATTATGATAAGTAAATTTACACTGTAAATGATCAGACTTTTAATACAGAATGGGTTCCGTGAACGAGCCATTTGTAATCTTTAAATTTTAAAATATGGTGATATTTTAGTAAGGTAAAACTTAATTCAATTGAACAAAAAAGCTGTTGAAATTATTAATTATTGGACAAGCATTATTTAAAATTATTTTAATGAATTTATCAGTAATGGACCTTTAAAAGAATATAATTCTACAAACAAACTCTAAATTTCAGTATTATCTTCAAGAAATATTACGTAAATAGCAGAGTACGCTGTATCCCGCACGAGGCAGGGTAGGCAGAGGGAACCCGGGAACCTAGTGTTAAGACACTTCATTCCACTTCCGTTCCCCACTTTCTGAAGAATTTGAGGCATTGCGTGTTGAGTGGCGGAATTCAACTGAAGCTAAAAAAAAACAGCAGGGCAAGCAGCATTTTTTTTATTATCACTTTCCGCTGCATTTGATGCATTATGTATTGTGTGGTGGAACTAAACGCTGCGTTTTACCTACCAAACCGAGGAAATTCAAATATTATTGCGGCACAACAATCCTATCTTTCTAAATAAATTAGTCATTAAAAAGAAATCGTTCTAACAATGAATCAACAAATGAATATTAACCTGCTTTTGAGGCCCGCAGCCGATAACAAGAGTGATAAGTTTTATAATTTACAATGTTTACGCGATTTTACGAAATTTTTAAAAAATACTAGATCTTACAATTTTCTATTTCTTTCAAATTCACACCAGAGAAAAAAGACTACCTTTTAGAAATGGTTGTTGACATTAGACAGAGTTACGTTCATTGTCCGACAAATCTCCTTACAACTTTTAACTTTTGATCCCACCCAAATCATCCAAATCACCTTAAAACTTTTAACTTTTGATCTTCACTGATACCTAGCATTCTATGTATGTACTCATTATGAAATCGACGACCTAAACTGGCATACTGGCTGGCTGTGGTCATGAGATCACGTTTCAACATACGTCTTTTCTAAATTATATATTTTATAAAATGATATATTTTATCTACTACAAATAATAATTGTGTTATATGTATGTATTATAATATACATTTTGATATAATTGATATGGCTGGCGCGATTTTTAATTAATTTTCTTTCATTTAATCTGGTGATACCAAAAATGAATTGAATATGTAAAGTGAAGAAGGTGTATTTTAGCCACTCGTTAACATGGTGAAAATGTAAATATTCTCAGATACTCGTATATTATATTGAGATGTTATAGTACTGTGCTAAATTTGGTAGCCTTTTTGTTTTTCATTTTCACGCTTTCAAGTCACGTTCTTCCATTTAGAGGACGAGACCCCCGAATAATTATTGATATACGTTTGCAGATGGAATTTTTATATAAAAAACTAAGAATTAAGAAAAATGTTATTTCCTGACTATTACATGTAATGGGATATTTTATTGTATTATATGTAAAAGTGCTAATAAGTAGCAGCTTAGTTACCTATTATTTTTGTCTTTTCTAAATCATCTTATTTTTGTTTAATTTTATTACATTTTAGATTTCAGATCCTAGAATAACAGAAAGATTTTCGTATCGAGACCCTCGAACCTCCGTTTTTCGACACATGCAAAAATTTTAATGAAGGGTTTGAATCGCCACTATTTGCGTCTTGTAAAGATGCAAGCCTAATAATTTCTGCCTTTATATATCTATAGATACCCCATAAAATATGAAACATACTTATATCTCTGGTACATTCAATTAATAAAGATCTGAATAAACATTCTATCTACGAATTATTTATTTTCACAAAATAAGCAACAATTTCCTCAAGCACTTTCGGAAAGTGAACACTTATTTCTCTTCCAACCATTTGTCAACCCAAAGTGGGTAAACAAAACATGTCACCGTTTCCTTTCTACGCATATAAGGGCCCGTATACATACACGAAATAAGTCTATATATATTGTGAGATTTTATAAGACTAAGAAATGGAAAATCTAGTACTACAAAACTTCTCTACATGGTAGCGAGCTCCACCATTCAACGCGACGGGCGTTGAATGGTGGAGCTCGCTACGTTTCGACGTTACGTTATACTTTTTACTTACGTTTCCTTTTTTCTAGAACGAAGAAATAAAAATATTAAATATTCCAAATAATTCCCCGAATAAAAATCGAAAATACAATCGCGCTTAGAGTCACAAGGTTATGCCCCTGCACAAGGTAAGTCTTTTTTACATCAAATACAGTACAGTCAAACTAAGATTTTTTTACATTATTTTTAAAAATGTTCTATGATATAATGAAAAAAAAAATCGATTTTTGCTGGTTTACAATTTAAGCCAACTATAATATACACCATTATATATATATATATATATATATATATATATATATATATATATATATATATATATATATATATATATATATATATATATATATATGTATATATATATATATATATGTATATATATATATATATATATATATATATATATATATATATATATATATATATATATATATATATATATATATATATATATATATATATATATATATATATATATATATATATATATATATATATATATATATATATATATATATATATATATATAAGAGAAATAGTGTATAATGTATAAGATACTTTACAACTTGGCTAAAAATGCTGCTTACACAAACTGTAGCACACCTACTTATTTTTGCGACATACAAATTTATTTAGGGACCGATACTTTCGATTAATTGGAGATATCCTCAGATATACATTATTGACATCCTCAGACATACAATTTTGAAATTTGGTAGCTACGTTCATGTGCTACGTTCATGTGCTTTGCTGTTAATGAAATACTTGTGCAATTCTATATAATATGCTTCAAATATTTGCTCGTATGCTTCTTTATGCACTATACATGCGTATGTAGACTGCACAATTGAAATATATTTAATCATTTAGTCCCCCGAAAAGGAATCGAACGCTCAATCGTTGTGTACGGTTAACGCTAATGCCTAATAAATATATAACATTAAAGGAAGAGGCGGATTATGGAAAAGGGATAACAAAGTAGAGAATATCGTAGCGCAATGACATAACAAGTGGCAAATTTAAACGCGACGGGAATAGGTTCGATTTTTGGGTCTGATAATAAGACTCAACACTTGATATTAGAGCACAAAGAACGGAGTGTCTTAACACTAACTTCCCTATAATTACTCGATATACGCTGAATAAAGAAAGAGACTAAACAAAAATACTAAGCGAAAATGATATGTCAAGTACGTTGATGATGTCCAATTCTCGCTAGTTCCCAGCAATATTAATTAAAGATCATGCGGAACGAACTATTGCGCTAATCTACGCTATCTAGAAGCCACTGTACCCGCCTTTGTTAATAACCGGCTTGGCCATTATATATATATATATATATATATATATATATATATATATATATATATATATATATATATATATATATATATATATATATATATATATATATATATATATATATATATATGTATATATATATATATATATATACATATATATACATATATATATATATATATATATATATATATATATATATATATATATATATATATATATATATATATATATATACATATATATACATATATATATACACACATATATATATATATATATATATATATATATATATATATATATATATATATATATATAATATATAGCAGATATTTCCTTATAAAAAAGACATAGTAGTACAGTGTCTGATTGTTAACGTGATGGCTTGGTTTTCATTTCGAAATATATTGATGATATCAGATCAGATACTTTAAAGTTCCGTTTGGGCCAAAAGACAAAGTACAGCGATGAGTTTTACCACTCAACATACTGGACTTTACTCTAGGTTCCATCTGCCTACTACGTCCTAATACATGGGATACACAACGTAAAGGTAAAAAGGAAAAATAACTGTACAAAGTGCACAAAAATGGAAAAAAAAAACAATTGTACAAAATCCAAACTTCAATCACTAATCTCTATTCGTTTCTGTCCTTATAAAATGATCACTTTCCAGATAATATCTATACATTGGAAATTAAAATTTGGGCTAAATCAATCAAAAATATAAAAGTAGTAGCAATGTTCTTGAATTAAATATTTTATATAAACAAACATTAAATGTTCAAGGGAAATTGCTGAAATATAATAGAAATTTGCACCTACAAACGTACAGACAAACAGACAAATTATCAATTTTTATTAAAAACGTCACATATAAGATTTTTTTTTAAATATATATCTTTCATGTACAGACAGTGATCAGGTACACATTTGTTATAAATATACGTAAACAAAACAGTTAAAAACGTAAAACGTAACAAGCAAACCAATATACTTTAATAATACCTATTTAATAAATATAAATGATTATAATATTTCTTACGCTAATTATGTATATAAAAAACGATACACGATTCCTTCAGTTAAAATTCGAGGAAGCCACAGTAGCGTGAAGAAATTTTTGACTTAAGTTTATCTTTTTTCTTTATTTAAGTAACATCTGTTACTGTTCTGTAACGGATATTGCATGAAAGATTATATGTTGTATTACATTGACATGCGAAACTGTGATATTAAATTATGCCAAAGTTTTATCATCAGGCAGAGCGAATTTAGTGTTAAGGCACTCCGTTGCCAACTTTCCACTCAAGTGGTCTTTTTTTGTTGGGTGGCAAATCTTAAAGCGTGTTTTATCTTAGTACAAGAGCGATAATGCGGCATACATTGTGGAAATAAAAAAAAACCTCTTAAGTTCTTCAAGAATCAAATATAAAAAATATTACCAAATTTATGTAAAAATACAATCATAAGAACTATATTTTTTTTTTACAATAAGTCTCATATTAAGATATGAGTTCACTATCAGGTAGTCGTGGCACTGCGACTGTAACGCGATGGTTTTGGGTTCCCAATTGGAAAAAATATTGAACATTATCATTTCCTAGTTACAGTAAGGCAAAGCACAGTTTTGACATCCGCTATTTAGTAATACCTCAAGAAATCAGAGGTAAGTAGCGATTGTAATATCTATCTTAACAGTAGAATTTCTCTGCCTACCAGATAATCAAAAAAATAATTAATTTTAAAAAAATATATTATTATTTAATACAATAACATATACTTTAAATGAGCCATGAAGTGCCACATATAGAATTAGGTAACGCGTAAAAAAATTAAAGGCGTTATATAAAAAAAAAATATTTACCATTTTGATAACGCTATATTCAACCGTCCTTTACCAACCACTCAGTGTGATCCTGTCAATTTGACTGTCCTACTTAAACCGACCATCCTTTCTGAATGCGAATGCCATTATGAAATTTAGTGTTATCACAATCACTTTGTTTCGCTCACATCGCGTATTAGAGAAAGAGAAACAATACACGATAAAAACGTCTCTATATAGAGCTCTATCAAAGATTAATGTACACTGTGTTAAATTTTTATCAAATTTGATTTTTTTATCGCTCTTGTTTTTTTTACGATTGTTGCATTTTTTAAGTTAAAATTCACATAAAAACGTGTTTGTAGCCAAAAATTTGAGAGACAACTGATTTGAGGTACACAGGTGACTGACAAATGAACAATAGTAGGATTGTTAATGTGAATTAGCGGTATTTTATAAACGATGCATCGAAACACAAAGAGGTAGCTAAAATGCGAAAGTCACGGAAAATGATACGGCACGTAGTACGCGCGATGATTTTGATTAACTGTAGGCAGGCAAAATTGGCAAGTTTTTAATATACATGTCGCGTATTCTGTGTGTTCAATATAAAAGAATTGGAAAAATGCTGAATTATAAAAATGTTTTATTTAAAGACAATAATCGTGCACATACAGAGACAATTTCGGTGTTCACATGAGCATTTAACAATAATAATTACTATTCTAACAAATCAATTAAATAGTTTAAGTTAATTTATTTGTATACTAATTCATTACTTCATGTTAATAAAAATAATGTAAATAATGTAAATCAAAAGTTATATTTTTCAAAAAAAAAACACAAATTTCAGTTGATTACATCATCATATCCTGATTGGTCCAATGGAAGGCCAATTTTGGTAGGGCCAATGGAAAAGTACTCCCTTTCAAACATAAAAAAATATATTTTAAAAATCAGTTCATAAATGACGTTAAAAATGCCTTATCATTTTTGAACGCTTTATATGCTGGTACTATAAAAAATATATTAATAATACATTAAAATTAAGTTAATAAATGTAATGAAAATTTCATATCAACAACATAAAATTATCTGTACAGTATCCGTTTAAAATAAATATTGCTATTTAATACTTACGTATGTAACTGTACTCTAGCTTGATAAACCCTAGTACACATTGTAACATTTAATTTGTGTTCTTGTAGATCAAATGAAACTGGCTGAATTTAAGACTTACCCACCAAGGGTTCCGTAAAGGTCAGAATTGTAATGTATATACCGTGTAGTCGATAACTGATAAAAGACGACAAACTTAAAGTTATGGGCGTAAGCACTCTTTTTATATAAAATACAAAATGATTTTAAATTTGTAATTATTTTTCAATGAAATATCATTTTATGTATTTTTAATTTCTAAATTTGTTTGTATTGTAATTTATCACTTCGGTCTGGTTTTGATTTTGCCTTAAATTTCATACAAAATGCAGCAGTAAATATCCGTGAATGCCCGAATCTTTTGAGAGCGTTTACTTATAAACTTGATTTTTGTATGTGCTCCAGGGGACTTTAATATTGATATAAAAAAATATTAATATTCATTATGGATAGATACGTCTACGCGACCTCGAGAGAGATCGTTTTGAACACGTGGACAACAAAATGATACGTAATAATCTTGAAATTAGTTCTATTTTTTGTTGAAATAATGTAAAAATTGTTGAAATATTGCAAAAAACACAATACAATATAATGATGATGACTTTATATATATATATATATATATATATATATATATATATATATATATATATATATATATATATATATATATATATATATATATATATATATATATATATATATATATATATATATATATATATATATATATATATATATATATATATATATATATATATATATATATATATATATATATATATATATATATATATATATATATATATATATATATATATATATATATATATATATATATATATATATATATATATATATATACACGAAAAGGAGTGTATTAATACTAGGTTTCTAAGTTTCCTCTGCCTTCCCTGCCATGTGCAGGATACAGTGTGAAGCTGAAAAAGCATTAAATTTTTAAGAATAAACTGTTGGAACACAAATTCGTTTCTAATACGTAGTATTACTCACTGCTATGATTAATTCTTATCGCATGTCGATAAGTGAATTAGATAAGGTAGATTATGTGGTTAATAATAAATTTTCTGCAGAAATTTGTACTTTAAAAAAAAACACTCTAGAGTCTATCCTGGTGAGGGCTCTAACAAATTGAGGAAATTGATTACTTATTTCCCCCACTCTCACCAGACAAAGCGCGACATTGAGTTTCAATAACGGAGTGAAACGTTGTCAACGGAGTGTCTTGACACTAAGTGCTTACCAACTTCCTGTGCAGGAAATAACTTAAAACGTTGCTTTTAAACAAGCATTTATTAGGTTGAGCTCACACATTAATTATGTAGTAAAAAAAATAATCTGATTGACACGCATTTCTAATTACTATGTCATAATAAAATTTGGCAATTATATATAGATTAGATAATTGCCAAGCCACTTAATAAAAACTTATAGAATACTTTCGGTGAATATGTTACGATAAAAAAATCCAATAGATACGATCGCAACCTTTAGTTTGTCAACTAGGTGTACTTCCCGTTGGCCTACAATCCTCAAATTGGTATGGAATCTTCAGTTAGTGTTGAATCGTTTTTTTGTTATATTAGGTACATATATCGCAAATTAAAGTATCTCTAATGGACCGAAGACTATGACCGAGGGAAATTGAAAGCATTTTTCCGTCATTGATAAAAAAAATACGAGAAACATCTACAGGGTGGGCCTCGGAGTTTTGCGAATTTGAAATCGCCATAACGTTGGAACGGGGGAGGGGGGCGGAGCGCGGGAGGTGGGGATCTGTAACTCGGGCCTTGGAAATTTAGTCGCAATGGAGCACTTCACGGGTGAACAGCGTGCGTTCTGTGTAAAAAATTATTACAAAAATGCTGATTCGTGCGTTATTGTTCGACGTTCATTTCGCTCCCACTATGGATTGCATGATTTAAAACAGTGTCCGAGTGAAAGTTTGATTAGGGCGTGGGTCAGAAAGTTCGAGGCTACCGGTTCGACCCTTAATCAGAAACCTACGGGGCCCGAAAGGACGAAAAGGTCAGATAAAAACATAAACGAAGTCGGAGCTTCCGTACTACGCAATCCTGGGCAATCAACTCGCAAGCGATCAGCAGAGCTATCTGTATCAAGAACGACTTTGCGTCGTATTTTGAAGGAAGATTTAAAATTGCACCCGTATAAACTTCAACTAGTGCAAGATTTGAAGCCAAATGATCACAATTTACGACGTGATTTCGTCGAAACAATGTTTGAGCGGTTTTGGAGCTTCAACAATATTCTTTTTTCAGACGAAGCCCATTTTCACTTAAATGGGCACGTAAATAAACAAAATAGTCGTTATTGGGCCTCAGAAAATCCACAATTCAAACACCAAAAGCCTTTGCATTCGCCAAAGTGACAGTTTGGGCGGCTATTTCAGCACACGGAATCATCGGACCCTTTTTCTTTGAAGACCAGCGAGGGAATTCTGTGACAGTTAATACTGAGCGATACACAGCCATGTTGCGCGATTTCTTTTACCCACAGCTGTCAGAATTTCGAGGGTACAATAGTTCGACATGGTTTCAACAAGATGGCGCCACTTGCCATACTTCTAACGAGAGTTTGGCAGCCGCAAAGGAGATGTTTGCTGGAAAACTCATTTCGCGCCGAGGTGACATTCCATGGCCACCGAGGAGTCCGGATTTAACTCCACCCGA
The DNA here is from genome assembly GCA_019049475.1 of Eueides isabella. Classification (NCBI taxonomy): domain Eukaryota; kingdom Metazoa; phylum Arthropoda; class Insecta; order Lepidoptera; family Nymphalidae; genus Eueides; species Eueides isabella. The sequence goes on from CM032385.1 coordinate 5,294,555, forward strand.
TTTTTTCTTGTGGGGCTACATGAAAAGTAGAGTCTACAGTAATAATCCGACCACGATTGCAAAGTTGAAGGCCAATATCCGCGAAGAAATGGCCGCTATTCCGCGTGCCATGTGCTAACGAGTTTTTGTCAATTTGAGGTCGAGATTCGAAGAATGTTTGCAGCGGGATGGTGCGCATCTGGATGATGTTATTTTTAAGAAATGATTTTCCCAAATGTTAACTTTAATTTAAAAATAAATTGGTTTTAATATTACTTTTGTTTTTTTTTTTATGAATTTTTCAAATCCGCAAAACTCCGGGGCCCACCCTGTATTTGTAAACGTAAATTTGAGAACTTTTTCATTCAAAACGATATATATATAACTTTATAACTAAATCTTTCTACAGAGATGCTTACAACATAAATATAATATTTTTTTATACGTTTTATAAAATAGTACAGTACAATACATCGACAAAAAGGCTGTAACTGGAATTTTATTTTGAAGATAAAAACTTTGTTACAAAAATTGTAGATACGCATGCAAGCTAAACTTTTGTCAACTTCTATAAGTACATCCGTTGACTTAAAATACTGAATTGAATTGAATTGATGGGCCAGTTATTTTATATTTTGTTGTGAGTCCCAGTTATGTATATAGAATATGCCATTTTGAATGTATAATGTGTGTATATAGAATATGCCATTTTGAATGTAGCGGCGACAATTTGTTTTAATTTAATATATGTAAATTATAGCTGGTATGAACTTAGTTTTTTTTCAGCTTCATGCTATATTCCGCATATAGTAGAGAAAACCTGGTAACCTAGTGTTAAATCACTCCGTTCCATTCCCCACATTTCGCCGAATTTGAGGACATTGCGTGTTGAGTAGCGGAACTCATGCCCTTTCAAGTAACTTAGTTAAATATTTATAAAAAAAATATCACGTAGGCACTGTCTGTTCATTGCCCATTTTATCATGAACGTTTTTATCATGAACGATAAGACTAGTACCTACTTAGTTTAATTACTAATAATGAAATAAAATGCATAAGCCAACTATTAACTACAGACTATGTTTCCATAATCCATAAAATAATAAAAAAAATATTCATCAACAGGAATTAAATCTATTAACCTAACAGATCTCTCAGAGATGTAGAATTCCATTTAAATTAAGAAAAGTTATTATTTTAAATAAGCCATTATGAGAAGATGAAGTGATACCATTGTGAGAACATAAAACAATGAATGAATTTCATACAAGAGTTCGAATTTGATATGTTCTATTTTTTACAGTACTAAAAAGATAAGAGCAATCAGATTCATTTTTTTAGCTTCACGCTGTATTCCTACGAGGCAGGGTAGGCAGAGGGAACCCGGGAACCTAGTGTTAAGACACTCAGTTCCACTTCCGGTCTTCACTTTCCGCCGAATTTAAGGCATTGCGTGTTGAGTGGCGGACTCAACGCTGCGCTTTGCCTTATTTCCAGAGCGAAGAAATGAAACAATAAATATTTTGATTGAAAATAATAAATATTTCATTTCCTCGTCTGGGGATCGAACCCAGAACCTGTCGGTTACAGTCACTGCGCCACGACAGGCCTCTAGTTAATTAATTTAATTGTGTAGGTCTACTTATGTTTCGTTTAGGTATGACTATATTACTTTTAAACATATGAATACAATTAATAGATAAAACGTTCTGGTGAGACATACGTTATAGATAAGATTAAATTATCGTTAATAACATATTTAATTGAAGTACCAGGTAACCGTAGACAAAAACTTATATATGTAATCGTAAATGCATTATTAATCCTTGGTCGGTTGGCCAATATTTATTTTATTTTTTTACAGACATATCAGTTACAAAAAAAAAACAGTAATTAATAATTACTTACCTCGAAGGACGATAATGTAAAAAATGAATAGGATTCAATGCCTAGGACAATTCCAAATGTTTCCTTCTAATTAGAGGAAGCTTTGCATTAATTAACGGACGTTTAAAAACTTAAATGCGTAGTTCATTTAAAAATTATAATCAAAATATAGCTTAAGTTATAACAAATTTTTAGACAACTACAAGTACTTACAACTATAGGACAACCAGGAATTATGCAAGGTGTTTTCATGATTAATTTGAAATTAAAATGTATCAAATGGTTTCTCCAAAAACTTCACTTCACTTAAAAATACATTTTTAATATAATATTCGCCGTAGACGACATTTTAATCAGAGATAAGTGACGTTGAACTGTAATTTGGCTTAAGTTGTAAGGGAAAGCGTATATATATTTTGAAAAGTAATAAAGAAAGAAACTCATTTTGTACTTTTTAGACTTACAGTTAAATGTGACGACGGACCAAAGTACAAAATTACTATAAAATATATTTGTAAATTCAAGAGATAAATCATATTTAAGGTTAAATTTATTGAATGTTGCGTGAAAATTTAGTTCGCTATGCTTGAAAATACATATGTACTAATAATCTTGTTCTCAAGTAAGGAATACCTATCTTTTTATGTGGGAAATCCTGTTTAGGCCCCTCGACCTTCATCATTGCTACAATAAATTTGCAGATAAAAACCACGGCGTAGACAGTAATAGGTCTCTTACCATTACGATGTTGTGGTTCCCAAGCGGGGCATTCGCCCAGAGTGCGGTGCGCTGAATTCACTAGGGCATTCTACTGACATACATGGACCCACTTAAGTATATACGTCTTATTTAGTATATACTGATATAAATACTTTAATTTACATAATATAAGGTAAAAATAGTTTAATTCTGTTAAGACAACCAATGTGGTAACCAAGTAACTTAACCATACCATACGTCTACTTACTTAAAAAATTGATACTTAACCTATACGGGCCTACACTTAACCTATATAAAAATTATAAATCAAAAGTTACATCCAATATGGAAATTAATGATATATTATTGTTTATCTAAATAGTGTTTTTTTGATTCATAATATAACAATTTCAGTCTAAATATGAATTTTAAAAATATAAAAGTAGCCATCAGCTTTTCCTTTACACCACATTTATTATCTCTGTCAATATTTGGTATAAAGATAAGTTGAAGAATTTACAAGTACCAAATCCCTTGCTAAGGTCTACGTCGGCAAATTGTCCTGATTTGAAGGTTTCTTCACATTAACAAAAATCGTTAATTTCTTTAGAAAGTTTTGACACGTTCTTTCATGCTTATATTATATAATTATGTATTTTCTATATAATCCAGAAAGAACAATATTACAAGTAATCGTGATATCCCACATGATACGTCAGAAAGTAGTATACATTATAAATAAAGAGAAAGAATTAGAGTAATATGCCAGTAGACAATAATAAGATGGTTATTTTTAGAATGTGTGAATGGATTTCAATTTTTTTTTTATATTTTACTTCAGTGCTTTTTTAAGAAAATGTTATCCCATGAGATGAGCAAACATAAATCTGATTAAACAAGGCTAGTCATGAAAATATATATGTAATAAAATGGAACGTAGCCGGATTTGAAATTGTTAAAAGCACTTTTCAAGCCTTACAATTATTTCAAAAACGGTACCGCTGATTTTACTACAAAATTAATTTACCTACCTTTAATTCGTAATTCCCATAAAAAATACAAAAATGTCTATATTTAATCAAAAACATCTATAATCACTCATATATTTTTATCAACATTGAGGTCTGTCGTGGCGCAGCGGCACAAGCGTGTAACTGTAATCGACAGGTTGTGGGTTGAATCCCCACTCAAGGAAATGAAATATTTAATATTTTCAATTTAAATATTTAATGTTTTCATTTCTTCGCTCTGGCACAAAGCGAAACGTGGCGTTGAGTTCCGCCACTAAAAAGAATAGATATCGGAGTGTCTTAACACTAGGTTTCCAAGTTCCCTTTGTCTACACTGCCATGTGCGGGATATCGCGTGAAGCTGGGTTAGAAGAAAATATTGAGTTAAATATTGTTTATATTGAAAATTATTATAGTTTATATAGAGTATGATTCCAGAACAATAAGCTTTTAACCGTTTGTTTTGTGCCGTGTGATTCTGGCTTACAATAGGATCACCCTGGTACTGATGGTGTCGTAAGAGGCGACTAAAGTGAGTGTGGTAGAGTCACGTTGCCAGTAATGGCAACACGCATGGGCAGACTCGACCGAATTATTACCACCCCCGGCATTTAAGACCGGCGTTAAGTAGTGGCTTTGGCCACTGCATTTCGCATTAGGTAATGCCGGGCCCCGGTGCCCTTCCAATTTAAAGGACGGCAACGCTCCTGTAGCTCCTTTGGAGTTACTCGGCGCCGTAGGCGACGGTGATTACTTACCACCAGGTGACCCGTACGCTCGTTTGCCGTCTTTTCTATTAAAAAAAAGATATATAATATTCATATGTTTTTATAATATAAAAAAGTAACAGACTAAAAATAAGTATTCTCTTTGCTTAGCTCTCCTATATATCCTTTCAATTGGGGCAGCTATATATACACCCTATTAAAAATATTGTGTAAGTAATATTTTACACAATCTTTTTAATACTATCAAAGTACTACGTCAATTTGGCAACGATTATAAAAGACAAAAGAAAAGTAATCGTATTTAAACTGACCTGGTTCTGTAAATCACTTGCGTAGCGTGACGGAAATACATTATTGTCCTGATTGGACGTGTGAGGCTCTTTGTATCACCCCGACATGTTTATACGTTGATAACAAGGAATGGAATTAAAAAGTGCTTTTGTGTGTAACTTTCGTTTTTTGTGGTTGGAAGTAGTGTATACAGTTCTTAGTCACTCTGCTTATTATTTACAAATATTGCTCGTTGAGTGGCAAAAAAATATATTACAGAAAGTTTTCTTAAAAAGTTTATTATATTATTAGTATAATAGTGGCAGAGTAAGCAAAGAAAATTTTATTTGACACTTTATTCTGTAATTTCCTCATTAATTTATATTACCATGGCTTTTGTATTACTGCTATTACTAGAAAAAAAATATGTATATTTCTCTAAGTGGGGTGTCATACATTGTAATTTCGTACTTTGTACATGATGTTCTTACAACTAGTTATTATTTTCTGTTCTATCTTTAAAAATTAAATACCGCTTTATATGTTATATATAATACTACAGTATAATATACAGGTCGATATTTTTCTTTGTATAATATCATCCCGATTTATATTTGAATATTTAACTGATGAAGTTCTCTTTAAATTATGTAAAATGAATATTTTTAAATAAATAAATGAAACATCGCAATACTTATTTATTTTATGAATACTAGAAATATCAAATATACTAATATTATTGAGCTTGGAATTATGGTTTGGACTTGTAGCATGGGTGTAGGCACATTTACAATGCAGTAACTCTCTCTTTTACTGTTCCAGAACAATATAACAAACTATCTTTACAGAAAATAAATACCGCCTCTTTTTCAATGAAGTTTCAAGTGTCGAATCGTAGGGGCACAAGCGGTGTGACTGCAAAAGCGATAGGTTGTAGATTAGATTCAAGACACGAGGAAATGAAATATTACATATTTTTAAGTTATTTACTTATTACTTACTTAGCTTCACGCTATATCTCTAGCGGGACAGGCAAAGGAAACGGGGCGCCAAACACTACGGTGTCGGCATACCTCTTTCGCCTCGTCCACTGTCATCAGCCTCTTCATACATGCCCTTCGGGGGTCCTCATGCTTACCTTTCTCCAGTATTGTCGATACTGTGTTTTTGAACGTCAGAGGTCGAGGTGTCTCCCTCCCCTCTTACCACTCACTTGGTAGGATGGAGAGGAAGATGGAGCTACAAATGGCTATTTTTAAGTAAAATATTGAAAATTCTCATTTCTTCGCTCTGGTGACAAGGCAAAGCGCGTCGTTGAGTTTTACCGATCTACACTCAATACCTTAAATTTAGCGGTAAGTGGGGAACGAAACGGAGTGTCTTAACACTATATAAGTTCCCAATTTCCCTCTGTCTATCCTGCGATGTGCGGGATACAGCGTGAAACTGAGTGAGGGGTCGTAAGTTTCTAGTATGTCTATAAAAAAAAAATCATGCCACAGCACGCATGCTAATACAAAAGTTAACACTTTTTACTGTTCATAAAGGAAATATCATATCCATTATAACCATTATCTTTATAATAAGGACTCTTGAGTCCTTAAATGACTATATTTGGAAGGAATAAAACAAAATTAACATTTTCAAGTATTCTTGAATCTTTTTTGGAAGCTTTTAAATAAGCGATACAGCGTCAAAAGATATATAAAAACATTTAGCATGATTTAACCATTAACAAAACAAATTTGTCAAATATAGATCCTCTTCAGGTTAAAATTTGCTGAAATTGCAGTAGGCGTAAATGTCAAACGTGGGATTGTTTATTGAATGTATATTGAACTAAATCAGAACGTATATTCCTCAGAGATGTAAACAATATAAATAAGTTATACCAAGAGGCTTAGTGGTCAGAATGATTAGTATATAAATGTTATTTTATATATATATTTTTTATAAGATTAGCGTAGAGTGTAGAATAATTTTAAAATATTATAAGTTGTTAAAAAAAAGGGCTGTCGTGGCGCAGCGGCACAAACGTGTGACTGTAACCGACAGGTCGTCGAGGAAATTAAATATTTAATATTTTCAATTTAAATATTTAATGTTTCATTTCTTCGCTCTGGTAATAAGGCAAAGCGCGACGTTGAATTCCGCCACTCAACACGCAATGCCTCAAATTCGGCAGAAAGTGGGGAACGGAAGTGGAACGGAGCGTCTTAACACTAGGTTCCCGGGTTCCCTCTGCCTACCCTGCCTCGTGCGGGGTACAGCGTGAAGCTGAGTAGAGAAGAGTATTTGTTTAAAAACTAGGATAAAATAATAAAATATATTCCTCTCGAGCTACGAATCACAATGCACATATATATTTACATAATATATAAAAAAATTGAAAAGTAAAAATTATAAATTCGTTAGATTTCAAGCTAGAAATTAAGAAATTGTTCTTTTTTTATATGCTACAACTTCAGGAGATGTGTGACTTACTGAGAAAAATTATAAACATTGTACTGAAACAAATAAATCTAAGTAGAGATATGAAAACAAATTAAAATATAATCATTTTTCAAATTATTAATTGAACGTGACGTGTCCTTTAGAGCTATATCTTTACAGCGCCTCGATGGCTAATAATATTAAACGAAATCTTATCTTGTAGCCTATCTTGGCGCACGGGCATAAGCGAGTGACTGTAAACGGTGACAAGTTGTGCGCGATCAAAATATGAAATTTTTCATATTTTAATTTCTTCGATCTGGTTGAGTTCCGCAACTCCATACGCTACTCCTCAAATTCACTACATCACTTGGTTCCTAAAAAAAATACTATTGAATTATAATTTAAAAAGTCATAATTTATTTACTACCGACATTTAAAGTACAATTTATAGCTTGCAGAAAATTGTATTTTAAAGAGAAGAAAATTAAAAATCGCTTGAGTTATGGCCTGAATGTTTGCGAATAACGAAGTAGCGTTAATGCTTTGCGAATGAATCGATTCAGAGCCATTGCATACTTAAAACGATATTACCATAATTCTTTTTTGCTAATGTATTTTTTTATTTTATATTGAATTATTAGATTTTTATTTCAAGAAAATTTTACCAAAATAAATCAAATTATATGTTTTTTTTTTGTGTAGGATTTTATGATCTATTTTACTTAATTCAAGATCAATATCGTGCTTCCAATAATTGTAAAGTAAGGATAAAAACCTAGCTTTAAAACAGTTTATCCATTAAACAAAATATATTTGAAAAAAATATAATAAACGAGCAATATTTTAAAAACTTCATTGAAAGACCTCTAAAATCTTGACTTAGTGAGTTGATAAGGGCAGTATTGTCAGTAATACAGGAAGCTACCACCTATATGAAACCCAGTTTTGCTAAGAAGAACCGATGTGAAAATCAAGAGCTTTTTAAATAGCTTTTAATGATGTATGAACAGATAATTTTATTATTTAATTAAAAAGGCCATCGTGGCTCCGATTCTAATCACAAGAGCGAATATCTTCGATATCAAAATGGTTTTTTATTACCAGAGCTTAGCATACCAAAGAGATACCAGAGCATTAAATGGAAAATATTAAATATTTCATTTCCACGACTGGAGATCGAACTCAGAACCTGTCGGTTACAGTCACACGCTTGTGCCGCTGCGCCACGACATGCCTCAATAAAGAAAATTGTAAAACAATTAACGAAAACATGAATACTTATTTACCTTTTCCTTTTTCATCAGCTTTATGCTGTATGCCGCACATGGCCAAGTAGGTAGATTTAGGAACATAGTGTTAAAACACTCCGTTCGGTTCCCTACTTTCTGTTAAATTTAAGACATTGCGTGTTAAGTGGTAAAAGTCAACATTGCAGTTTGCCCTGTTACCAGGGCGATGAAACGAAAATTATAAATGTTTCATTTCCTTGAGTGCGGATCAAACCTACAACTTCAAAAATCTCTTTTTTACCAATTATATAATACATATTTATTTTTTATACCAATTATTTGATATTTTAAAAAAAAATATCTTCAAATCCTTACTTATTGGCAAAGAACATAACATAGAGTTGCTTTTTAAAAAAACATTCTTTTTTTGTAAATCAATTAACAAAATATAAGGATAAAATTATTGGACATACATAAATAATAACAAATAGGCATCGAATAATAATAACTACTTCTTGTTTTGAAGTCCGTCAAAAGTTATGTATGACATATGTATATATTATATATGTATACATACATACTCAACTCAGCTCAGCTTCACGCTGTATTTCGCACATGGCAGGTCAGGCAGAGGCAACTTGGGAACCTAGTGTTAAGACACTCCGTTTCACTTCTTTTGCCAACTTTCCGCCAAATTGCGTGTTGAGTGGCAGACCTCAACGCAGCGCTCATCATCCACATCAATTTTATTTCAATAAAATAAAAACACCATTACTTTAGTAACTATAAAACAAGAATCGCTCACAATCTTCAAGGCTCGTAAACTTAACGCTCCCACAAAACTGACCTAAGTAAATTAGGGCAAGCAATTTCCTGTCATTGATACGGTGTAGGCACGTCTTGGCTTTATATAGTTAGCGTGTAACGTTATTATAGACGATAGAAACGATGCAATGGAAAATTTTAAATTGAAGTAGTTAACGTGCAAGAACCTTAGCTATAGGTTCAAAGATCTACTTGGGGGAAAAATTAATATATATTTAATACATATATTCTCCTTATAATAAGCCAAGGCGTAGTATTTAGTTCCATTGCTCGGCAAAAATAGAGAACTCCGTTTTCTTCCCTTCTCTATCAGCAACTCTATATATTGCATAGTATGCTAGTGAATAGGCTTGTCATTGTCCATTGTCCTCGTGGCAAAGACAGTTAATACGACAGTTATGGGTTCAATTCCCACTTGGGATAATTCATTATATGTATATAATATTAAAATTATCCACATGTACCTAGCTAGCATTGAACTTAGGATTTTGCAGCGTAGTAGAACAGCGTTTAACAGTAAATCGCGATAGTTGTATGTTCGAAATTAGGTAATAGAGTATCTTAACACTCTTCTTTCTTCTGCCTTGCGGAAAACAAGTTGGTAAAAAATATATTTTTTTAATTTATTAAATAATATCACAATCTTTCAAAAACATAATATACTATGTAATGCGTCTTTTTTCTCAGCTCCACGCTATAACCGGCATATGGAGGGGTAGGCAGAAGGAACTTGGCAACCTAGTGTTTAGACACTTCGTTCCTTTCTCCACTTTCTGCCGAATTTGATCCATTATGTGCTGAGTGGCGGAAATCAACGCAGCGCGTTTGACTTACTACGAGAGCTTGGAAATGAAAAATTACATATTTAAATTGAAAATATTATATATTTCCTTTCCTTGAGTAGGGATCGGACCCACAATCGGTCGGCTACAGTCAAACGCTTGTGCCACTGCGCTACGAAAGACCTCAAGTTATGAGAAACGACTATTTAAAAATAAAACCATCTAAAGTTCATACCGGTCACTGGTTTCATATAATGTACGTACTCATTCTACTAAACTTTTATGTGACGTAATTGGAAAAGTTTCTAACTAATAACGCCTACTACGATTGTTGCCAGTGGAAATTGCATAGAGAAGCTTATATTCAAGTATACACTTTTTGTTAAATAAGAAGTTGTTTTTTGTATTTTTACTATTTTTAAGTGTTAATCCACAATAAGAAAATAAAAATAATTATTTAGAAAACGAATAGAAGTTTGAACGTCGCTGGATTTGAACACGCGCCGCTTGGACGGATTCTAAGTATTCGTTTATATACTTTACGTAAATATGTAGCTGGATTTTTAAATTAACTTCATACATACTTCCACGAGTTGTGAATCTTGACTGATGGAAAATATCTAACATACGAGGGTAGTTCTTAGCTAAGTTAATGTTAAAACAAAATCGTGCCTATTAAGACACTTTCGACCTTTATTTCCACCGAATTCGAGACATTGCGTCTTGAGAAGCGGAGCTAAACTCTGTGCTTTGCCTTGTTGCCAGGCAGAAAAAATAATTATATTAAATATTAAATTTATCATATTTGGTATTATTTTAGTAAAATCTATAGATTCTTAATAAATGAAATGCCGAAGTGAGAATTTTCCTAACACAAACACATGTATATGTATGTACACCGAACAATACTGATAGTTAGACAGTAATGGTAGCAAATTACCTGAACTGTGATTTATCGGGCTTTGTAAGGAACACGGAACACTGACCTGAATAGATAGCGATAAAAATCTTTTCCAGAAACGATGTAGGTTTTAGCACATTACAGAAGAAATGTAAAAAGTTTTCAAGTTGAGGAAAACTTCTAAATAAAAAAATGTAGCGATAAAAAGCTTTGTACAACTAGTAAAAGCTCGGTTGTATTTAAAGGTAAGATATCTAGATGAAAGGACCCATACTTTCTAATTAGGGATATTGGGTATTTAACGGCGTAATTCAGCACCGTGTTGAACTTTCTTGCTTCTTAAAAAATGCAGAAGTTTTCCGTATTTAGTCAACGATCAACAACCAACCCGCCGTTCCATTAGTATGATATATATATATGTATATATATATATATATATATATATATATATATATATATATATATATATATATATATATATATATATATATATATATATATATATATATATATGTATATATATATATATATATATATATATATATATATATATATATATATATATATATATATATATATATATATATATATGTATATATATATATATATATATATAAAATTCTTTAAAGTTACTTGTAGTTAAAAAGGAATCTTGGCAGAGTATAATTTTTATTACAAAATATTTTTGAGAAATTTGTTTCATATTTTAAAGCCCTAGCATACAATTTCGTATTGGTCCATGTTATCTCGTTTAAATTGTGAATAATATAAATTAAAGATTTTTATTTTATTTTATGTGATGTATTTCACATATAGTATTTAGACACTGTGATCCACATGAACCCCTTATTTTTTTAGATATTTGTGTTTATTGAGTGGCGGAACTCGACCCAACGCACAACGCCTTTTATTATTATTTTAAAGATTTATTACAGTACTTGAAATGAAAATATTAATAATAATTTAATAAGATAACGGCCTCAAGGTTTGTTGTGCAGCGGAACAAGCGTATGGCTGCAAACAATAGGTTGTGGGTTCGACTTACACTAGAGAAAATGATGAAAAAATCTTAGCTGTGTGATTTATTACCGTGACGGTGATTACTTACCATCAGGTAACCTGTACGCTAGTTTGCCGTGTCTTGTCTTGTCCATAAGAAAAATAAAAAAATCAAATATTTTGTTTTTCTTGCAAAGCAACTTAGATCGTTCATGAATTTACACCCACCATTGATCAAGAAACCATATGCAATATGATTGTGACCAACTTTTTACAATTAGTTCGTAACAAATAATTCTTATAATAAGTCTTATTTATTAAGCACCTACACTATAATTGACATAAAATTAATATAGCGAAAGAAGAAGCTTTAATAACTACTAATAAAGCCGTATTACGACAAATTCGATATCAAACATTAATATCCATTACCAAACGATAAATATTTAATTACTATTACCGAAAATATTGTTGTATAAGCCTGGGCTTTATTTATACAAGGTTTTGGTATTATTCTAATTGAAATTTGGATAGAGAGTTCCTTCAGTGATAAAAAAATAATAAACAAATTATTTTATGTATTTTTGACAAACTTTTTCTAAATACATATTCTGTTGTGTTTTAAGAGAATATATATACTGAATATATCTATCTCTATATATGCCTGGATGGATATCATATGTATATAAAATTTGGTTTAATTCTAACCGAAATTTATGGAGACAGAAGGGATGAAAGAAATAAAAAATTATAAACAAATAAGTAAGTACCCCACTAAGGCTATTTTCGTTATTTTCGATACTCACAATGATAATATGTGTCGCTCCGGTACATGGTGTCCGGTGTTGTGTAACACTGCACATGTAATGTTTCAAAAAAATCAACTGGTAGCTTACTCTATTATGCGGGAAGTAGCGTGAAACTTTTTTTAATTAGTCTGTAAGCGAACTTCAAAGAAAAATATCTATTTTAGAACCCATTCGAAAATTCTAAATGGACAATACTCTGACTGTTTTTTTGTTTTAGTAAAGTCGGAAGAATAAGCAATATGATAATAAGATTAAATCTATTTTATATATAACAATTCGGTAGAAGATTCATTGCAGTGGTGGTTTTGTTACCGTATCAGAAAATAAAATAAAAATAAAAGCTCTTTTATTGAAAAAAGCTATTTTGCCTGCCATTGAACAAGTAGAAACTTAGCTCGGCTTATCTTATTATACCCAGTCAACTGTTCAAAGCTATCACAGAAGTAAAACGAAAGACCTGCGGAAATTGTGAGACTTCTTTAATTAGTAAAAAACTCAAATATACTATATAAAATATATATAATTTGAGAAAATAATCTTAATGTTTAATAATGGTATTTACAAAATTGATAATATATGTTACAATAAACCGTTTAAAAGTGTGAGTAGGATCTGCCAACCAAGATTTCCGAACAAGCCGAACAAAGTAAAATTAAATTAAAATTTTATTAATTTATGATAGTTATTGATGTCTTTATTTGTATTGCAAATCTAATTTTAGCCAAATTTTATAATTGTGGACCTAATATTGTAACGTTTGCTCCTACTGTGACGTCATTAGTACAGGTTCCTGTTTCCCTCTTTCCATAGACTTCTGATAACATTGCTTGTTGAATAGCGGAAGTCAATGCCACGCATTACCTTGGTATAAGTGAGGAAGAACGAAAATATTTTTTTCGTCCGAGTAGTAACTGAACCCATAACCGTTTACTGTTAGACGCTATGCAAAAAAATACATAGCGAGGAAAAATATTAATTAATCTAATGTAAATCTGAGTAGAAGTTAAAGCTTGGAAATCTATACTTGTATGTAATATAACTTGTTCTCCGATCTCAGTATACAAGGTGTGGCTTTTTAAATCTCGTGTCGGATAAACTAAGTGGACGATATATTAATGGACGGAATATTTTTACTGTTTTTATTTAACTGATCCCTTCAATTATTTTCAGAGAGATACGACTACCGTTAATAATTTAATATGTTAAATATAACAGTATAGTTAAGTGTTTGTTTTTTTTTTTCATTCTGTATGTCAGAGTAAAGACATTAATTTAAAGCATTACGTGTTCACACGGGACTTAACGCCGCTTTTGGTTACCAAAGGAGAAAAAAAATACGACTACTCTCATGAGTAATACAATATTTCAATATGGACACACTACATTGTCTATTTTTCGCCTTTAAGGAACTGAATATTAAAAGGCGTAGTCTTTTTAGATAATATTGTAAATATTATTTTTGTTTTTTATTTCGTAAACGTTTTGCTAGCTCACGCTTATATAATAGTATCGATGTAACAGTTTCGTGAACTTGATCCACGCGAACTCAAACGTTAACTTAATCATGGATAAAACGTAAATAGATACTTCGGAACTTCGTAGCTTAGGACTTGTAGAAGTAGAATGCGCATGATATTAAAGTTACGGGTTCAAATAATATGTGTTTGTTAATTATTTAACGCACACATTATTTGAAAATCTAATATTTTACTCAGCTTCACGCTGTAACCTGCACGTGGCAGGGTAGGCAGAGGGAACCTGGGAACCTAGTCTTAAGACACTCCGTTACACTTCCGTTCCCCAATTTTTGCCCAATTTGAGGCATTGCGTGTTGAGTGACGGAACTTAACACCGCGTTTTGCCTTGTATCGGAGCGAAGAAATGAAAACTTAAATATTTAAATTTATAACATTGAATATTTCATTTTCTTTAGTGGGGATCGAACCCATAACCTGTCGGTTACAGTCACACGCTTGTGCCGCTACGCCACGACAGGCCTCAAATATTAATAGAAAATATAATATAAGTAATTTTGTGCAAAGCGAAGACGTCAAAAAATTATTGTAAGTTTATCATGTTACGTAGACAAAAAAGGAAGTATTATATTACGTAGACAAAAAAGGAAGTAGTATCAAGATATTGAAAAATACTTATAAGAAAAGATTTAAGGATATTTTGAATAATAGGCCTCAAGCCAAGATAATTTCTATTGATTGGTGGATCACGGCGGGGTTATAAAAATAATTATTTCTTCAAGAGAAAATCAAACTTAACATCCCCGTGTTAAAATCTTAATCCATTGCGTTGGTGACGTTGCTTCATTAAAAAATATTGAACTGCCCGTATTAAATATCCATCTGAACACTTTTCTTTAACTGTTATTTCTTACGTAGATAGCATATATTTGAGAGGAATGTTTGCTTATGTATTATTAATCTAAAGATTGATCATATTGGAAGGGGTATTATTAAGAATGAATAAAAGTATTTTTCTTCAGACTGAGTGACGCACAAACAAAAATACTACGCGTACTTTGCGACAGCTGAAATTCATTCATAAGATGGGATTTCTCTATTTTAAGTTAAATTATATTAACTAATTAGGTTACCAACTAATTAGTTAATCTAATTTAACTTAAAATGGAGGCCTGTCGTGGCGCAGCGGCACAAGAGTGTGACTGTAACCGATAGATTCTGGGTTCGATCCCCAGTCGAGGAAATGAAATATTTAATATTTTCAATTTAAATATTAAATGTTTCAATTCTTCGCTCTGGTAATAAGGCAAAGCGCGGCGTTGAGTTCCGCCACTCAACACGCAATGCCTCAAATTCGGCGGAAAGTGGGGAACGGAAGTGGAACGGAGTGTCTTTACACTAGGTTCCCGGGTTCCCTCTGCCTACCCTGCCTCGTGCGGGATACAGCGTGAAGCTGAGAGAGAGAGAGAGTAGTTAGGTTACCTACTGCTAATTTCCATGAGTCTGACGGCGATAGTTTACGCCAAAACCAAAATATACTGTCCCTTCCAATGAGGGGAAAAGAGTATCTTAATACTGCTTCTATCTGCCTTTTTCTCACTCACTTTTGCTCTAGAAAAGTACAGCTGAAAATAGCAATATTAATAATGTGATCGTTAAACAACAGTGCAATATTATGCAGTTAATTCCTTAATTTTACATCTCTAGTAAAAAGTTGAGGTCTGTCGTGGCGTAGCGGCACAAGAGTGTGACTGTAACCGACAGGTTCTGGGTTCGATCCCCAGTCGAGGAAATGAAATATTAAATATTTTCAATTTAAAATATTTAATGTTTCATTTCTTCGCTCTGGTAATAAGGCAAAGCGCGGCGTTGAGTTCCGCCCCTCAACACGCAATGCCTCAAATTCGGCGGAAAGTGAGGAAAGGAAGTGGAACGGAGTGTCATAACACTAGGTTCCACTTCCGTTCCCTCTGCCTACCCTGCCTAGTGCGGGATACAGCGTGAAGCTGAAAAATGAAGAAGAAGAAGTAGTAAAAAGTTAAAAATTAACTATAACAAGTATGACAATTATCAACACTTCGTGTGTTTGTTTACAATTGGTATTGTATACATTATACATAAGTTATAAATAAACTATTTCTATTCTATATTGCAATTGTTGTAGTTTCAACAATGAACAGAGGAATTTAAATTGGCAATTTCAACTCTAGGCGGTATTTTCCTTTGAGTTCCAAAGTTACATTAACTAGTAGATTTTGTACTTGATTCTGTCAGCTCTTTCCTCCTACATTTGTTGCCTGAGGCAGAGAAAGATGAAATACTTATATTTACTATATACCTAAATAATTTCTGGCATGTAGTATATATATTTGTATCCAGCAGCGGCTTTAAATTAAGGTACGGTTAGGATTTTTAAACAAAGACAATATGAGAGTAGATAATCGGTATTAAAATCCCATTAAATTAATATTTTTAATATATTTTTTTCATATACTGTACCATAGTAATATTACCAACAAGTGACTATCTCTGCATCAAGCAAGTATTCTCCGCAAGATTTTCAGCGTAATACAAAAGTCTTTTTGCAAAGTCAAGTGAAGCAGGAATCATTCAAAAACATTATTAGTATTGTTTACAAAAAAATAATACTAATAAAGTCCTAGGTTTTTAAATAGCTGTTTTCATCTTCATCCTAAATAAACAATACCGAACAGCAGTTAAAAGTAATCAAAAATATATAACGATGTCGTCCCTTAGGTTTTTGGGAAATAAACAAACAAATTCACGCCCAAATTTAAAAATAAGTTAGCGCCCGAACGTCGTTATAACGTATACTTTAAAAATGTCACCCGTGACGAAGCATATTTTTATATAATAGAAAGATATAATAATTTATACGAGGTCGACATTATAACGAGTCACTTCTATACAAACACTGGTTGGTTTTGCGAGCAACAATTGCATCTTGTAAAGCTCGAGATTAATCTGCATCCACGTTATATATTTGTATATAAATGTATCGTGCTATTAGAGAATAAGATTAAACCCCTTGTAAATCTGACTCGTATATGATCTTTAATTTTCTATTTCTGTAAAAATTTTAGCAAATATTTTTTGTAAAGAAAACCAAAAATACAGTTTAGTCGTCATGATGTTCTTTGCTTATATTTTTTCATCTTAATTATAGCGAGCGACTAAAGCACGAACACCCACCCCTATTATAAAATATATTTGCTTACTCAATTTTAATTTTAAATTTGAGACCAATTTCTAGTTTGAAGAATGTAATACTTAATATTTTCATTACTCCACTAGCACTAGTAGTAATGAGACAAAACAATTGACTGATTGATTGTCTCAAGAATTTGGTGAAAAGTGGGGACGAGATATATCTCAATGGGAACAAACTTTTCACTACTATCCCAGGTTCTCTCTGTTTACACTGCATAGTGTGGATACAGGTTGAACCTCAACAAAATATATTTCAACCAGATGAGCATAGATCTATAGTGGGATATGTTATTTAAAAAGCGATGTCTTCAAATTAAAGACATTTAAAGCTTAGAGAGGAGGACAGTCTCAACACTCAGTTACTTCGGTTGTTCAAGTTTAAGTTTGAACTTTACTATTTTTAGTAGCCAACTAAATAAAAGTTCAATCTGGAAGTACATTAACTTGTATATATCCCATATATCGATATACCATATCGTGAGCTTAAATTATATCCCGAGTGAACACAGTACTTTGCACCTATACAGATTTCGGTTTACTTATAGCTGATGTTGAGAACGGAGCATTATTTAAAATCAAACTTGACTATCACTCGATACCAATATTAGGTATTAGGATACCTATATTAGGCTTAGTTAAATTATAATTTAATTCGTTATTATGTAATCTACTACTACAGACAAATAAAAAAAGCTCGGTTGACTAAGAAAGAAAACTATTGATTCAATTGAAAATTTAAGTTAGAGTTTAATCTTCATAACTCTAAAAAAGGATACACATCTTAGGGTTTTAAATATTAAAATTGATCAGTTGTAAATATATAAAAGTAATTCGATCGTTTTATCCAGTAAAATTCATAGAAAAAACATAATATATGTACATATTTTTTTGCTAATTCGGTTCGTATCTCCTAATGTACTCTGTAACATTCCAAAAAATATCTGAAATATCTGAAATAGTAACACCCTCTTCATATTTAGTTGACATTTCAGTGACACTTGGGCTGTGTCCAGTCAAAATTATTTTATTAAGCTTCTTATACGCTTACAGGATAAATACGTCATACAAACATACAACATTATAAATATTGAATTTTTAGCAGCGAAGGGTCTGTCTAGAGCAACCTAAGAGTAGTGTTGAAACACTCACTTACTGAAGATCACTTACATAAATTTATGAAATATTGCGGGCTAAGAAACGAAGCTTAACGCCGCGCTCAGTCTATAAAAGCGAGTTTACGCCGAAGAATACGCCGTGCATTGCGCTGCAGCGATCTTTGTTTTATAGTAATTTTCATTTTAAAATATTTATCAGTTATACTATGAAGAAGTTGCTTATATTAATATCGCTACATTATTTTTATATATTAATATATAAAATAGTATATAAAGATACATTAATATGTATGCAAATATCATTCTCATACTCTTGTGTGTGTTAATATTGGGAAAAGCGCTATATAAAATGCCATAATTTTTGTATAACCTGTAAGAGATATTCAGTCTTCGAGTATCGGCATATGATTATGTATATCTCATTAAAATTTTAGATTTTTATGTATATGTAAAATATTCACAGCAGTAGTCACAGTAAGTATATGGAACATAAAACATTGTGAAACTGGAAAAGGGTCAGATTTGCAATTACAAACTTAAATAAAAAATCGACATTGACGTAGTTAACTCTGATCAAGAAGTTACTTATATATTTGAAAATTTATTTACTGATATTCCAGTTTCAAAATCCCAAAACCCTTATAGCTCAACCGAATTTAAAAAAATATTGAATCATTACTTAAAGAGAGCGTTTTAAATTAAGTTCAGTCAATTCAAGATTGTGAAGACACTTAATACCCTAGATCAAATGGGGTGTTTCCGTTAAGTTATTGAGTAATTTAAAAGATGCTGTTGCTCCTCACCTGTGTATGCATATACCTCGATTGCATCGCTAATCTTTTATATGACAATGTGTACCCTTTTACAAAAGGATCGTAAGACGTTACGAATTAAAAGAATTGCAAAAAGACGTTTATAGGACGTGTATAAAGGTTACTATCAAATTAATCATTTTATAAATAATGACACGTCTTGAGAATGAAATACTCGCTCCAGTCTATTTCAAAGGTATCAATGTCACTTACAAATGTGAATCTGAAAATAATTGATTACAAAAAAAAAATAGAAATGTCCCGCTGAGATATGATATGAATTTGAATTTAAAATGGTAAATATATATAGATACAACAATTTATTGATTATATATATATACAATGATTTTCTTAGTAAATTTTAATTTGTAAGTTCTAAAATAAACATAGAGATATAATTTTCACCTTATTTTTTTAAGAAATTGGGAACGGAAATGTGTTAGAAGGAGCGTAGTGTCTTAACACTAGGTTTTTTTTAAGAAACTACGCTCCTTCTTTAAGTTTTCTCCGCCTACCCTGCGATATGCTGGATACAGCATGAAGCTGAAAAAGAAGATTTTTAAGAAGAAAATTAATGAAATGTTATTACTAAAATTTCCTTTCCTAGAGTAGATGTATCAAGGATAATCTAGAGTTAAGACAATCCGTTCACCACTTCCCTATGGAGATCGAGATAATGCGTGTCCAACCAGAGCAGAAGCAGATATATTTCCCGGACTTTAATTTCCCATATAAAACCCACTATCGTCTCGTTTACATTTAAACGATGTGTTACTGTAGACCATATTTGGACGAGATTACATTAGTTACAGTTAAATATTCAACGTTTTTTTTTAGTTTTAATACGTTATTATTTCATATAGACACAAACAAAAAAAAAACAAGCAAGAACTACTTAATGAAAAATTAATAAAATTAAGGTAATAATAAATTAAGGCCAGAATTAACTTTTAAATGTAGATACACAATTTATAAGTTTAAACTGTATATATTATATGTTTACTCTAGATTCTTTGATCTTTCTTTATCAAAGAAAAGTGTTGCAACCATTTTCGCATACAACACAATCGTATACGTCTGCTTATCGCTGTTGGTCTAACTGCGCTGATTATTAAAGGTTGCCATACTTTAAATCTCAATACATCCAAATTTTTTGTACAAAAGATGTATTTATAAATGTATTACAATGTACTGAAAGTCCGAAACAGAACACATTCAAATAAATTCCATGTTTATATGAAATGTAGCAGGAAACTTCACGTTGTAGTTCTCATAGAACAGGGTGCCGCAGACGTCCTCAATCAAGGCATCCTCAATATAAAATGTATCTAAAAAATTTGGCTTAAAAATAGAAAATTGGTATAAATATAACACATATATTATTTATATATTAGATTTATGAAATCTATTCTATTAGTTCTAAAAAGGTTTAAAATATCTTAGTCAAAGGCTTTCCCGTTCCAAAGCTCAGTACAACAGGTGCGCGTTTTCATTCGGTCGCCACCGTCGTAGCGCGCGGACGTATTACTTGAATGAAAGCTATATTAATATTCCGTTTGATACCTTTAAGTTTTGAAATTACGGAGTATTTTATAAAAAAAAACTGTTAATTTGACTGTTCTGTTGTGAAAAGTGCTTGTTGTTGGAATTTTCAATGTGAGGTAGGATTGCTTTCGATCTTTTTAAAATTTAGTTTTTTTTAGGTTATTAAGTTGGCAGAACTGATAATTAAACTTTTTCCTTTTTTTTTTAATAAAATTTTAGACATAATTTTGCCTTTTTTTAAGTAAATTTTATAATTTGTAAAAGCGAACATGAAATTTTAAACTTTTCTTTTAAGAAATAAAGTTAAAGCACGATGAAAAATATGAATGACTTACAAAAGTAAGAAAATTTTATTTTAAATTTTAGTTTAAAAATTAATTTAAACATAAATAAATATTTTTATAAAAAAAAAATATTTGTATTAAATTTTTTTTATCATTATTATTAAAAATATACCTATATTTTCCGAAGTAAATTTAAATTAAACATAATTATTTTTAAATAAAAAAAAACATAATACATATTATTTTGTAATAGTTAATAAAATAATCTTATGTAGTTGCTTGATATATAAAAAAACTCTATTAATACTCTACGTACTAAATATAGCTTACCGTGATTTACGACTACCGAATAGAAAGCTCCTACGCTGATTTATTTCTGTGTTTTCTTACTAACCTGAACTGAAATTAGTGACAAATCTCTTTATCCTCTTTAAGATTTATTATAGAAATCGTGCGACTTCGCCCGCTTGAATTATATGAATATTTAATAATATTACAGTGTATTTAGGCATAATTGAATAAGTTTTTTTTAAATGGTTATCTTTAATATTATGGTCTTTGTTAATCGTAATTTACACCTTATCTTATTGAGTCTCATGAAAATCAGTTATGCTATACTGAAAATTAACAAGGATTTATCCGAATTCTTCAGTTTTCCAAAATACTGCTACAAAAAAAAAAATTACAACAGCGGTAACAGTTTTGTGTCAATAGGTCAGTCAGTCGCCTATTCTTATTATATAGGCAGTTATGAATAAGACTAATATTAATAATTTAATTACTTGGATTTTTCAAATATTCTGACATGTTGTGTCACAGGGGCTTAAGTGCAAATAAAATACTATAAATATACATGTTCGAGTGATCAATAAAGGAACGGAGTATCTTCGCGCTATATTCCAAAATTTCCTTTGCATATGCCGTATCCACACTTTTTACTAATTAGTAACGAGATCATTTTTGAGTACTGTATTATAGCCACCACAACCACAAATTCGGCTATTTTTAATTGTAGGTTAGGTTATATAATGTCATAAAAAACCTAATTCAATCTTACCTAGCTTGAACTTAAAATATTTTGTGGTATAGTAAGAAGCTCAAATATATGCACATTTTTAGCTTCAAGCTGTACATGGTATGGGAGACAGAAGGAACTTAAATACCTAGTATAAAGACATTCTGTTTCGTGCATTATTTTACCCCGAATTTGGGACATTTTGCAATCAGCAGCAATACAGCAATATATATATATATATATATATATATATATATATATATATATATATATATATATATATATATATATATATATATATATATATATATATATATATATATATATATATATATATATATATATATATATATATATGTATATATATATATATATATATATATATATATATATATATATATATATATATATATATATATATATATATATATATATATATATATATATATATATATATATTGCTAGGAAAATATTATATGATGTTTAAATTGCGTTAAGACGTTAGGTAAATGTTTAATCTCAGCTATGTCAATGATAGCTTAATATTTCGAGCAGAAGAACATTTAATAATGTAGAATATTTATTAAAATAAATTTGGTATAAAAATACAAAAAAAATGTTCAGCTACGGTTGTTTTTACATCGGCTGACTGTAGGCATGATGGTTGCGAGTTTGATCCTCACTCGGACGAGTGTGTTCATTTCTCCGCTCTATTAACATAAAGCAAGCCATTAAATTTCACCACATTACTCGCAATGTCATAATTTTAGGTAGAATTCTCCTTTTCTCCTGTCATTTTAAAAATTTTCTTTTATTATAAGATTACGTTATAAATGTCATGCGGAAGTCAATTTATCATTTTCCTTTGCGTTCTACGAAGGCTGACGTTTTATAGAAAAGTATTTATTATAATAAAAAAATCACACCAGTGATTCTAAAATATTTAACAATTATTTCAAATAGAATAAGCTTATTATTGTTATATAAACGGCTAGAACACGATCATGCTTTAGGTTTTTCTTGTAAAAATTACACACATATATATATATATATATATATATATATATATATATATATATATATATATATATATATATATATATATATATATATATATATATATATATATATATATATATATATATATATATATATATATATATATATAAAATTTTTAAAAAGCCTGTCATGGTGCACAAGCATGTGGCCGTTAACGTGACAGGTTGTGGGTTCGATCCCTAATCGAAGATATGAAATATTTAATATTTTCAATTTAAGTTTTTAATGTTTTCTTTTCTTCGTTCTGGATACAAGGCAAAGCGTGGAATAGAGTTCTGTCTCTCAATACGCAATGCCTCAAATTCAGCGGAAAGTGGAGAACGGAACAGAATATCAATGTCTATAACACTAAGTTCCCAAGTTCCCTCTTTTTACTCTGTCGTGAAGCTGAATGTATTTTATTAGGCCATCGTGGTGCAATGTCATTGTATCTGACAGAAAACGCGACGTTTGTGGTTTTACGATTCACACACGAAACATTATTTTTTTTTTTTCGTTTTGGTCATATAACTCACGGTGTTGAGTTCCGCCTCTTAATACAATAGTATCTTAGTGCATGGACACAAGCGTGCAACTGTAAATACGACACGATTGTGGGTTCGGTTCCTACTAGAGCAAAATACAAATGTAATATTTTCATTATTTTGCTATGATCATAAGCCGTAACGCGGCGTTGAGTACCACGACGCAATACGAAATGTCTTAAGTTCGGCGAAAAGGTCTCCAACTTTCCTCTGCTGACCCTAAACTGAGTAAATATTTGGCAGCTTTAACGAAATTATACCAAAGCTAATATTAAGAGTACATTTTTCGTACCACCAGAACCCATAAATGCGTAATTAGATTTTCATCAAAGTGAAAATAAAAGAACTTTGTACTGAAAGCGTTTGATCTTAAGCATTCGGCGCAATGTTATAAAAAGTTTGAATAAATTAGACGAGGTTGATACTTAGGTATATGGTTTTTGACGTTGTAAAAAGTATAATTTTGAGCCTCTCGTAGCGCAAGTGGCGTGCAGCTGTAGTAGCGACTGGTTATGGGTTCGACCATTCCACCCCACTCGAGGAAATGAAATATTTAATATTTTCATTTTCTTCGCTCTGGTTTGACTTTGCAAAAGCGCAGCGTTGAATTCCGCCTCTCAACACGCAGTATCTCAAATTCAGTGGAAAACGGTGTCGGGGATCATTGTCTTAATAAAGAACGTTGGAACATCTTCAACTTTTTACTTTTATGTTATCACTCATATAGCGAATATTTACATTAGAAAATGGTGAAATGTGAATCAAAAGTATTTATTAGCCTCACAGACCCGGCTTCGTCTGCTTGCGTTAAGCTATTCTATTGCATATATAGATCTAGTTAGTCGTTTCTAAAATTAGTACGTTCAAATACACAGACAAACAGATAAACAGACGGAAATTTTAAAAATCACTATTTTAATATTTAATTTAAAAATACAAAAAATCTTATTAAGGACCTTTAAGACGATCTGGCACAATTTTTTTTTGATTTCACACAAATATTATCAAAATTTCGAGTCATATGGCGTTCATCCCAATAATCAAATAAACAAACAAATTCTTTAGTAATCTTTCTCTGAAGTGAGTCAGCGTGAAGCTCACGCTGTATCCCGCACATGGCAGGGTAGGCAGAGGTAACTTGGGAACCTAGTGTTAAGACACTCCGTTCCACTTCCATTCCCGACTTTCCGTCGAGCTTATTTGGCTTTATAAAGATGATAATATTAAATAATATATACAATTTTTAATGGAGATTCGATCCCCGTTGAAACAATTGTTTGGAAGGTTGCCAAAAAAAACACTAACATTAAGTAATATTCAATTAATTGGATCTAAATAAAATATACAACATAATAAACATTTTATTGTATGTCCTATTTAACTTTAATGGACACGAATTAATTACTTGTGCGTGTATTTAATTATTTTCAGTTCTATAATGCAATTTATTGATAATTTCGTTTAATTAATTATTATTATTGTACAATTGTGTACTTGTTGTTTGTCGTTGAGGTCTGTCATAACACAGGGTCACGAACGTGTCGTCTCTTTAAACGCGACATTCTGTGAATTCGATCCTCACTCGAAAAAAATAAATATTTCATATTTTTGAATGAGATATTTACGAGTAATAATTTGATTTCTTTGCTCTGGTAACAAGGCATGTTGCCGCCAAGTAACAAGCAAGGTCTCTCAAACTAGGCGGAAAGTGTTTCAATGGGAACGGAATGACTTGATACTAGATTCCCAAGTTCACTTTGCCTACCCTGCTACCCTAAGTGCGTGGCTAAGCCTGAAGCTAAAAAAAATTATATGAAACACATGGTACGTGGCTATAAAAGCCTATAAACGATTTTACGATTTTCCTTGATTTTGCACTTAGTGGTAATAATGGGACCAATGTGAAAGTCCGCTCTTTCAAATAAAAAAAGATCTTTTTAAATTGGTTTACAAATAAAGGACAAATCGACGTAGTCACACACACACACATATATAGATATATGTATATATATATATATATATATATATATATATATATATATATATATATATATATATATATATATATATATATATATATATATATATATATATATATATATATATATAGATATATATATATATACACATATATATATATATATATATATATATATATATATATATATATATATATATATATATATATATATATATTGTCGAAAACAGAAATTTCTCCTTTATTATATTATAAACCAATAAAAAATAAGATCGCTTTGAGCCCTATGAGCTCTACTAAAAAGTTGCTATTTTCCTGATATCTCTTTTTCGTGGTGCCTCTTCAAATTATTTATATTTCTATTATTTTGTACAATTAATTCAGAGTAGTCAAGTGTATATTAAACCTGATACCTCTTACACAATTTTATCAAACATATCCCTAAGCTACGACAGCGTAAATCCTATATTAGAAAAAAATGGTAAAAACAAGCATAAGGTAATGTGAAAATTAATTACAAAGCGATTCCAACCAGCTATTTATATGACGGGGCCTTTTAAGCGTAAAGAGGGATAAAATTAATTTAATACTAAGCTTTACCACAGAGCGAGTACTAAAATAAAATATATTGCAGATAAAATATTTTCTAATATATTTTCATTAGAGGCGTTGTGGCATAGTGTTGACTGTTAATGTGACGGTTGTGAGTTCGATGATCAGTTAATGTAATCAGTTCCGCCACAAAACATATTGGTCATGTTTTGCTTACCCTGCGGGGTATATGCGGGCTAGAGCTAGCTATTATTGAAAATAACATACATATATGGTAAACATTTTAATATCATTTTAAAATTTAAAATTTATGTTTAAAGAACAATCTTAATTTTTATCCTTGTTTGAACAGTATAATTTTTTTTAGCTCCACGCTGTATCTCGCACGAGGCAGTGTAGGCAGAATGAACCCGGGAATCTAGTGTCAAGACACTCCGTTCCGCTTCCGTTCCCCACTTTCCGCCGAATTTGAGGCATTGCGTGTTGAGTGGCGAAACTCAACGCCGCGCTTTGCCTTTTTACCAGAGCAAAGAAATGAAACATTGAATGTTTACATTGAAAATATTTAATATTTCATTTCCTCGACTGGGGATCGAACCCAGAACCTATCGGTTACAGTCACACGCTTATGCCGCTGCACCACGACAGGCCTCAAATAATGGTTTTTATAAAGTAAAAATATATAGGGTATCTGGGAAATCATAATAATTTGGCTTCCTCAATCCCTGATTAAGATATTATTTAAAATAAGCTTTAATTAATTAAAGCTTTTAAGGCATATTAATATCGCCAATGAATGTAGAAAGGTCAGTATCATCAATTCGATGGGAAGTCAACAATGAGTCGAGTGGCACTTCTGCAAAAAATGTCGGAAGAAAAACTCGACAGTTGTCTTTCTAAATATATATTTTTATAACATTTTTAAGGTCAGCAAAATTTATTTAATATGTTTTTCATAAAAATATTTTTTACTTTTAATATTAATTTTAAATAATTAACATAAATTTTATTATTATTTATATTTTATATTAGTCAAGAAAAAATAAAGTTTAATATTAGTTTTTTTACAAGTGCCGATTGTGTTTTCTTTAAGCTAAATGATAAACTGACCCTTTAAAGACTTTCACTATTCTTCATCAGGACAGGTGGTCCAGGCTATCAGGTTGGCGCTTATTATCTAACCTAAGAGAGGAAAACATTAACGTTTTTATTTTTTTGCGTATATTTTTGTACGCTAGAATTGGCAGTTATGTTTCCATTTTCCGTTTATTATTAGAACTCAGTACGATGTTGAATGGCGGAAACTAATTTTGTGGTTTATCTTGCCAGATAGGTCTTCTGTCAACTTCCTAAGAAAAGTGAATATAGATTTACTATAACATTCGTTACAAAGTCTCAAGAATCCCATTCATATGTTTATAACAAGTTATTGCCTCACCCCCCCTCAATGATATAAATTATATATTATACTAACTTAGAATTGAAATAAAATGTATTGACTTTATGAAAAGTTAGAATTAGCTGCACTAGTTTACAGTATATCTTTTCAGTCTCTTATCTGATTTCTATCCAAATCCTGAATGTAAATATTAAAAAGAAATTTACAACTGAATATAATCCATCAATTATTTAATTGTCATTTTTAGATAAAGATTAGATAAACAAAGAACTTCTTGAGCTCTGTTATAGCTAAAAAAAAAGCATAGGCATACATTTACGACTGTAAACGTAACTTGCTAGCTTGACAATCAATCTTGATTTAGGAGAAAACGTAGCGTTGAGTCACTTAACGTGCAACGCCTCCGGAATTTGGAGAAAAGTGGGTAATTGGATCTTAACACTAGGTTCCTAGGTTCCCTCTGCCTATATGCAGTGTGGAGCTTAAAAAAAAGAAAGTTTTAACTTAAAAGCTTTTACAAACTATCATGAATTTATTGAGAAAAATCACATTTTTGACGTGTAGTAAAATTCAACGCGGCACTTTCCATGACGCTATCGGACGACAATACAATCTTCTCAACTGCGGAGCGGCGTGACCTTTGTAACAAATGCTTTTACGTCTCTAGAGTATTATCTATTCAGTTTTTGTTGCTAGCAAATATATGAAAGTAGGAAGAACGTTTCAACATCGTTTCAACTTTCCTTCCAATTTTCTTGATGTCCTTGATGACTCTATCCAATATAATTTAAATAATTAATTCGGATAGAATCTATAACAGTTGCGTTTGCAATGACGCTACGCCACGATAGTCTCTCTCTCTCTCTCTCAGCTTCACGCTGTATTTCGCACGAGGCAGGATAGGCAGAGAGAACCCGGAAACCTAGTGTTAAGACACTCCGTTCCACTTCCGTTTCCCACTTGCCATGGTAGTCTCGCACTAATTACGGCCTATATAATTATGTATTAGTTCTTAGTCTAGGTAACAGAAAAAAAATTGCCAGATACATAATATATACGCCAGCAAACAATATTTTAATTAAAAACTCCATCTTATGAAGTGAAGGGTTATCCTATATCCGAGTTTTTACTCGAAGAAACTAAAGAACAAAATGTTCAGTCAACATTTTTAATTAATCGTTTATTTTTACCTAATTCCTATAATTATATCTCGTCCAGCTAAAAGAATATGTAAGATTCAAAGCATAAAATTCCATAATAATTTTACCGTGCAGTACAGCTGTTAGATTTCTCATACGAAAATAGTTATTTATTTCCTTTATACTGATTAATGTCGTATTATTAGCACGGTTACCTTGACATTGTTATATTATCCTTTTATTATTTTGATATGTAGGTATGATATTAGAATTTTGTATGAGAGAAATGTGAAATAATTGTATTATATCAACTCATCTTTTAACTAAGTTAAGCGGGTTGGGGTTAAGGTTAAAAACAAGGAAAAGGAATCCTGTAATTTGTTTTAAAAAGTTGCTTTTCTCTGCCAATTTCCAGAGAATATCATTATCACTTCCTTTTAAATGTTACACTTAATTAAAGACTACTGGGCTAAGGAAATCAACTTCCAAGCCACCATTTATCTTTAAATAAACCATCCAGTTCTTCTACTATGTCATAAACGTTTTTATGCAATGCCGTCTTTAATTTTTTTTTGTTTACAGCTCCACGCTGTACGATGCACATGGCAGGGTAGGCAGAGGCCACTTAGGGACATAGCGAAAACTCATTCTGTTTCCTACTTGATGCTTGGCGGAACTGAACGCCGCGCCTTGCCTTGTTACCAGAGCGAAGTAATGAAAATAACAATATTTCATTTACTCTAGAGGGGATCAACCCATAATCAGTCACATTTACAGTCGCACCACCCTACGCTGCGACAGGTCTCAATCCTCAAAGCCTCATTTAAAATTTAAACCTTATGAATCTAACCTGAACAGGGTTATACACATACGTGCAGTGAATGTCACAGACTTCCGAGTCTCATTTAGCAAGAATACCGGAACCTTATTGTTTGGACCGTTGTTAGATTTATGCATGTCTTTTGACTGAGTTGACACTGTCATATATGACCTTGATGTCTTGCTGTACACGAAAGGGTACAAAAAAATTAAATGTTCTTGCGGGAGGGAATGATTATATTAAAAAAATCCATTCTAAAGACGTAAATACGAACACACGTAATGGAAATTTCCTAAAATCTCAGAGTTTCGATATTGAAAGTACATCCGTTTGCCAATTAACCAGACTAAACGCCGTTTAATCAAGCTATGTAGTAATTGAACCACCTCACCATACCATCATATTCTATTATATTTTTATTCTCAATAGACCTATAAATATATAAAATGGCAGCTCATTTTAGCTGAAAATAATAGTGCCGAAAAAACTAAAGCTTACCAACAGCTGTACCTTCCATTTGCCAAGGATATAAATATAGTTGAAAACATGAAACTCTATATTATTATTTATGCCATACATTTGTTTTCATGTGTAACTCAACAGATATATAGTATAGTTTAAATTAATTCTCTTTTCTACTCATTAGTTTTGAAAATAGCTACCCACGCGTAGATACACCCGCTTAAACATATTATTATTACTATAGCAAAAAAATATGCGAATATTGTACGTTAAATCTTTTGATGTATACTCTCACTCACTCAGCTTCACGCTGTATCCCGCACATGGCAGGGTAGGCGTAGGAACCTTGGGAACCTAGTGTTTAGACACTCCGTTCCTCACCGTTCTCCGTTCGTCACGAATTTTGAGGCATTGTATGTTAAGTGGTGGAACTCAACGCCACGTTTTGCCTTGAGCGAGCCCTACCAGAGCGAGGAAATGAAAACATTAAATATTTAAATTGAAAATATTAAATATTTCATTTCCTCGAGTGGGGATCGAACCCACAACCCAACAGTTACAGTCACACGTTTCTGCCGCTGCGCCACGACAGGCCTCTTTTGATGTTTAAGTTTCATCTAAATCGGTTGAGTAGTTTTTGCGTAGAACAAACATTCACACTCGCATATGTTCAGTTTGATTGTTTAATATCAAATGATAATTTATTTATTCGCATGAATGGAAAATGAAATGATTCATTAAGTTCGCTAGGCGTAAACTGTTACATGTACAATTGGGTTTTGATATGTACGTATTTTATTTCTATTTTTGATGACTATTAAAGAAGTCATGCTTTCAATAGATTCAGATTTAATTCATCTTTTCATTAAAGGAGATGTCAAGTTGCCAAAAAGATTATGGTATTTGAAAACTGTTTTTGGCTGATCAAATTGAAATATTCAATATTTGTTCACAACTATAATTTATATTTTACAATAGATAGAAAATGTTCTAAGCCGCTTAATTCTAAAATAAACCAAATAGAAGAAAAATATATTTTAAAAGCTCGCCTTTTACATAGACAATTGAATCCAATCGAGGTTAAAACTGCCGGGGACAAGTTTAAAATAGAAACCACTGGTCGGGCCAGTTCACAATTGAGGGAATCTTTGAAAGACAAAAGGTTTGGTTTGATTTCTATTGTTTTGTTTAATTATAAACTCCTTTAGTACAGTCGTTAGAAATGGTAGCTGTAGATTATGAGGTTACATATTTTAAATGCCTTACGTGGCGCAGGAGTACAAGCGTTCGACTGTACACAGGACAGGTTATGGGTTCGATTCCCAGTCGAGGATGTCAAATATTTAATATTTTCTTTTTTAACTCCAATGACTCCAAATCTCAGTCAAAACCCATTATAATAACGCCCATAAAGATCATGCTTAGTACAGCATTATGCTAGTGTAAAGAGTATTACTTATATATAAAAAATATCAATATAAATTTTCTTATTTCGTTTCAGTTTAGTGATATTTAATTAAGGGGGAGAGATAACGCTGCGCTGTATTTTTTATTTTAACGATATATCACCTATACCTATAGCAAGGCAGCCCTGGTGTGTCAGTGACTGAGCCTGACGCCATTTCCACATTCTGCTACATTTGTAGATATTATGAGTAGTGGAATTTTACGCCACGTTCTATCCATTTAATCTGAAAGGAAGTGAATAATTGATGCATTAGAGAGTATACTTGCTATCAGACTAATTAGCAAATAAACGGAAGAGATAAAACGATCTTAACTATGAATACATATATATTAACACAATGTTTTTATGATTAAGAAAGTTAATTTGTTTTCTATACACATATGATGTTAGTACTCACTCACTCACTCACTCAGCTTCACGTTGTATCCCGCACACGGCAGGTTAGGCAGAGGGAACTTGGGAACCTAGTGTTAAGACACTCCGTTCCACTTGCTTGAGGCTTTTTTTGTGGCCGAACTCAACGCCGCTCTTTGCCTACCTTGTTACCAGAGCGAAGAAATGAAAACATGAAATATTAAAATTGATAATATTAAATATTTCATTTCCTCGAGTGGAGATCGAACCCACAACCTATCGTCTACAGTCACACGCTTGTGCCGCTGAGCCACGACAGGCCGAAGTACGTAAACATTTTATTCTTTCAAGAGAAAACCGAGCACACAATTGTCGCATTTATAGCCAGACGCCCGTCTCAATATGCCACAACATCCCGAAAATAATACATCCTCATTATTTTTAATATTTCAAACAGTTGTCACGTTTACTACAATTTCTCAGTTGTCCAACTTTAATTAAAGATTGAAACAATGAAAAACATTTAAAATCAATTGAATTAAATCTCGCTTCATTTCGAGTAGCAACTAGGTAGACAATTTCCACTGTTGAATCAAAGCAGTTTTAACGATGTATTTTCTGGAGTAAAGCAAAATAAGATTTAATTATTTTTATATACTGTTGTATTTTCACTTCATGAAATATGAGAAGGAAACGTAATCGCTGAGTGGTACAGTAGGCTGACGGAAAATGTGAATATTGTAGGTTCTATATCTCATCATCATCATCATCATCACCATCATCAGCCTATGACGATCCACTGCTGGACATAGGCCTCTCCTAGAGCGCGCCACGTTGTTTGGTTCTCTGCTTTCCTCATCCACTATCTACCGGCGATCTTACGAATGTCGTCAGACCAGCGGGTCGGAGGTCGTCCTACACTACGGTTGCCGAGACGCGGTCTCCACTCTAGGACTCGTCTGCTCCAACGGCCATCGGTCCTGCGACAGATATGGCCAGCCCATTGCCACTTCAACATGCTTATTCTACGAGCTATGTCCATTAGTTTGGTTCTCATTTCTGATTTTATCCGCGAGAGAAACACCTAACATAGTTCGCTCCATTGCACGCTTGGTGCTTTTATGCTAATCTCAGGTAAAGTTAAAAAAGTCAAAAAGTCGTTCAGTAATTTTTGCATAAACATTTATCAGGACAAACTTTCACATTCATAATGTTTAAAATGTGTTGGACAGTAGAATAGGACTAGGTTTTACATGTAGCTTCGTTTGGATGAAAACAACAAAGAGTTATATAAGTCATTATTATTAGTACAGTGGCTACATCAGAACAATAAACGTG
The DNA here is from genome assembly GCA_019049475.1 of Eueides isabella. Classification (NCBI taxonomy): domain Eukaryota; kingdom Metazoa; phylum Arthropoda; class Insecta; order Lepidoptera; family Nymphalidae; genus Eueides; species Eueides isabella. The sequence continues at coordinate 5,327,679 of CM032385.1, forward strand.
AGCTTCTAAAGCATACAGCCTTTATTCCTTGATAAATTGACTTTCTGAATAAATAATATTTTTTATTGTTGAACCTATGTTCCTGAGACTTGTGTATTTAAACAAACTTATAGCCTCATAACATTAGGAAGATTGTATTGTTTCCTTAACTTCTGAAAGAAATAAAAAAATCTCTACAATGACGTAATTAAAATAAAGAAAAATAATCTGGAAGGAATGATCTGGATCTAAATTTACTATGAAAAAATATATTGTAAAGGAACAATATTTATACCTAGATTATCGTTGCATCACGCACATGGCAGGGTAAGCAGGGGAACCTTTTTCACTGAACTTAAAGCTTATTACGCGAAACTCAACGCCACGCTTTGCCGCATTACCAGAGCGATTTAGACATGAAACTATAATATTTTGAAATGCGAAGTAGTTCATTATATTTAAACTTAGCAAAAGGTACGGAATGTAATAATAAATATATAAATTTCATACAGGAATTAATAAAACGTGACTATCTGAAGCACAATCAATTGATTTGTTGCTATCATTTATATATTTCATTTATTGTAGCGCAAATATATTTGTACGAGAAACTGATATGATAAAGAAATATACAACTAAACGACGTATCTATACAATGCTTACCGGTTCAAACCTATTATATATGTACAATAGGTATGTATCAACTACTCAGCTTCTCGCTGAATCCCGCACGAGGCAGGGTAGGCAGAGGGAACCCGGGAACCTAGTGTTAAGAAACTCCGTTCTCCACTTTCCGCCTAATTTGAGGCATTGCGTGTTGAGTGGTGGAACTCAACGCCGCGCTTTGCCTTATTACCAGAGCGAAGAAATGACACATTAAATATTAAAATTGAAATATTAAATATTTCATTTCCTCGACTGGGGATCAAACCCAAAATCTGTCGGTTACAGTCACACACTTGTGCCGCTGCGCCACGACAGGTATCAACATTTGTATATATTTTTATACCTGCTCTCTAAAGCAACATTAGAAACAAAAATTCTTATCAAATATAACACATGGTCTTTATTAAAAAATTACGACTTCCGTGAATATTAAAATAATATTGCTTCACTTTACAATATGTATTTATAATGATTATCATTATAAATACATATTGTAAAGTGAAACAGTTGAAAGTAGGTAATATTAAATCGCCTGCATACAAAGATAATCCGCACATAACGTCCGATTAAACTGAGTAGCCTACTACTCGTGGACTGCATTATTACATTTTTAATATAACTTCTATTATTCATTCTTTTATCTTTATATATAGTGCATTTATTGAAAGTAAATTGTAAAGGAAATAGACACAGTGAATAGTATTGTGTTTCATGTGAACATATTTCAATGTGTAGCTTGCTAACAGTTTTTCCTTTTCAATATGTCGATATTGAGTGATCATTGGCGGAACTTAACGCTATATTTTGAATTAAACAATTAAAGTAAAGAATACAGTAACGTTTAATTTTAAAATGTTAATGGTAGATAGAAAAAATCTTGCATAAGACAAACAATACTACGATTTCCACATGGATTTTAGTCATTGTATGACAGCTGAGTTCAACGCCGCAGTTAGTCTTGTCAGAGTTAAGAAATAATAATAATTTAGTGTTCCCGAATCAGGATTGTATCCAAAACCATGGCGATGACAGTAACATATTTTGACTGCGCCATCGTGGTCAAACGCTTATTATAGAATATAAAACTTTCTTTCTTTACGTTCTTTATTTATACTTTAATTTCACTCTAAAAATACTTTTCGTTGAAACTATACTCAGATATGCCACGGATCAACCACTATCACGTTCTCGATATACTTCGATTGCTAAGTCAAGAAACACTTTAAAGTATGAGCGTCTCAGTAAGACGTTGTTAGTTTTATTTTCCGAGAAAATTTATGTTTTAAATTATAAAAAAGCAAGCTTTTCTTATAATACAGGATATGCAAAGATAATTAAGTGTTAAGACAAACCGCCACAGCAAGTCACTTTTCACAAAATTATTCAGGCATTGCGTCTTAAGTGGCGGTGCTAATCGCCGCATATTAGAGCAGGAAAATGAAATAAATATTAATTAATCACTCACTCAGGTTCACGCTGTATCCCGCACATGGCAGGGTAGGCGTAGGGAACTTGGGAACCTAGTGTTTAGACACTCCGTTCCACTGCCGTTTCCCACTTTCTGCTGAATTTTGAGGCATTGTATGTTAAGCGGTGGAACTCAACGCCACGTTTTGCCTTATATCAGAGCGAAGAAACATAGAAAATTAAAAAAATAACGAATATCATTTCCTCGAGTTGGGATCGAACCCACAACCTGTCGCTTACAGTCACACGTGTGTGCCGCTGCGCCACGACAGGCCTCAAATATTAATTAATCAGTCCCCCGAATAGCGAATGAACAGACAATCATCGCATTTACTGTCAAACGACAGCCACTGAGGCAAGGACGACCTTGGAGTATGGTGATATTAGTTTTTATAACTATTGGGTGTGCCAATAACGGACTGGTATATGACTTGTCAAAAGATGAAATAAAACGTCCCCGGAAATGGACACCAGCCAAAAAAACTGCGAAAATTGATAGACAGCAGACATTGTGTTATAGATATATGAATAAACTATTAGATGAATAAACACATAGATGAATAAACTATACGTTCATATTTAAAGCGACATGTCAAACAACATTTTTATTTATTTATATTTTTGTAGTTTTACACACTTCGACCTTATATATTGGGTGGCTGTAATGATATAAAAAAACAGTGACTGTAGACGCAAAAGTTATAGGTTTGATTCCCATTCAGGACAACGAATGATTAATTATTTAAATTTGATCACGCTCTTAACAAGACAGAGCGCGGCGTTAAGTTCCGTTATTCGATACGCAATATGTCAAAAAAAAAATTGACATAAGCACTGGTAGAGGGAACCTGGTGTCTTAACACTACCAGAGCAGGGACGTAAAAACAGTTTAAATACCTTCTCTTATATAATCATTTCTCTAAAAATTGATCTGAGAATCAATTTTTATATATATATGTATATATATATATATATATATATATATATATATATATATATATATATATATATATATATATATATATATATATATATATATATATATATATATGTGTGTGTGAAATTATTAAATACATGGTCTACAGAAATATATTTCAATTAACGCGACGCTAACTTCAATATAGCGACGGAAACATAGCAATTAGGACAACGGATGTGCGAGCTTTGCCACAAAGTACCTACAGATGTAGAAAAATTACTCAACATCGATACGGTTAATTTAAGCTTATACAAGCTTTTTAATATTCTGTTTTCTGATTTTCTTAAATAAAAGCGTGGTTATTGTATGTATATAACTTTTTATATAAATTATTTTAGCTTCGCGCTTTACCCCGCACATAGAAGGGTAGGCAGAAGAAAATCAGGATCGTCGTAATAAAATATTCCGTTTCGTTCTCCACTTTCTGCCAAATTTCAGGCATTGTGTGTTGAGGGGCGGAACTCAACGCTGCGCATTAAATTAATACGTATTTCATTTCTTCCAGTGAAAATCGAACCCACAACCGTCTCGTTCACTCTAAAGTGACTTTAAATTATGAGTTTTAATACTCTGAATCTTGATTCGTACATTACGACAAGATACAAATACATAGTATAACACAAATACATATAGTAGCTTGTAACGTTAATTGCATGAATTAACTAAAAATTCTGTATTTTCAATTATTAGGCAACAAGTAATTATGGTTCTACAAAAAAACTATGCAATAATTCAACTTACTACGTCCAATGGTTTCGGTTATGTGATATCAGTTAGTCAGATGAATATCTTGATTTCACTACACCAGTATCCGATGACACTTTAAGAAAATACTATATCAGCAGTATATGTAAGGCCATTTAAAAAAACGAATGTGAATTCTCAAGATTTACACAGATAAAGCTGCCCCAAACGTACCATTATCCCACACGATGTTAAGTCAAGTTGATGAATACATATTTTCATTTTGGACAATGTATGTATTTATTTAAGTTATTTAAGTTATTATATTTTCCTTTTTATTTTTATTTTTGGTGTTAAACACAACGTCTAAATGATTATCAATATTAAATAAATTAAAAATAAAATTAATTTTATTAGTTTAGATTCTGGATACATTGCGTGGCGGAGTTCAACGTCGCGCCTCACCATCACTTAACAAAAGATAGTCTATCATAAAAACTTATCAATACAATTTTTAAATAGACAAGTATAAAAAAAACGAGAAAGCTTGAAAACAAAATAAACTTTCAAGTTTTATTATATTTAAACATACTAAACTGAGTATATCAGTAGACTGCCAGTATGAAATATATTACATACATACAAGTACACGTTACAAGCAAGCAGCTCAGGCATATATTATACAATGCCGTAGTCATCAATCATGAATGCCATTAAAGCTCGATCCAAATACCTTAGCTCGACTCGCAACGATACTATGCAACCCTTTAGGCTAATCATATTTTGTTATATCTTGAAATATGTGCTTATGTGTTTTTAACCCCTGATGAAAATAAAGAAGTATTATAAGTTTGACATTTATTTCGGTGACGTCGAAGTTCCTGAATAAAGAAACTAATTTGAGTATGTTTTATTAATGGAAAGCCTTGTCCATATCGGAAGTTTGCAGTATTAATTCGTGTCTAATTCAGATTAGCAGTTTAATAGCCAGAAGCACTTTGCCAGGATAAGGTAATGTTTTCTCGGGTCGAGGTTCTATTTTATTTAATGAGGTAAGCAAAGGAAAGCTCGTTTTAAGACACTATATTTTATTTAAGAACTTAAGGCTGTGTAGCTGTGTGCTAGTAATCACAAAAATTAAACGGAAATACTTCACTGCTTCGAAATCGTTGAATTGTTAATCAGACACCGGTGGTACATTGCTCAACAACGGTGATTATGATTTAACTCAAATTATTACCAATGGCTTTGCCCCCGTAGTATAAGGAAATAACTAACAGTTGATCTAAGTGCTCGAGATAAATCTGACCGTAGGGGGTTAGATCTTTCTTGGGCACGTCACCGAAACAATTAACTTGATGTTGCCCTATAACCTGTGAACATCCTTTATAATTGGACTATGCAAAACAAAACTTCCTATTAAATTCAAAGCAGTAGTTCATATTCGGTATAACATTTTTGGCTAACTAAAGTACTTATGTTGGTGATGATAAGTTGCATCACTTTGTTCGTTAGCTCCAAGGACGAACGTCTTTATCAAATTTGTCTTAACTAATCAAGTGGATGGATGATATATTTATGATAACATAAACAAAAGATCTTTATAATTTTTTACGACTAAATGCGATAGGTGTGGGCTAAATTAAATTGTTTTTATTCAGATTTGACAAACTGTATACCTGGCAGGATGGAAGAGAAAACCTGAGAACCTATTGAAGGAACACTACGTTCTCATTGAAACACTTCCGTTACCAACATATCTCCCTGGTAGATCACTGATGACCGTTCTCCACAAAAAAAAAATATAATAATTATTTCGTATATCTAAAATTTAACTATGTCGGACCTTAATATAGACAATTACCAGCTTCGTTAGATAATTTATTTAATATTTATTTCATATTCAAACAATGTGTTTTCAAATAAAATTAACATATACAATATACCGCTGAAAATTAACTGTTTTTTGTTTATATTTATAATGAATTTCATTTCTGTATTTATATACCTGCTTACTTGAATTTGTCAACCGTTGTAAAATGTACTATCCACTGCCCTAACATCTTGAAATTTGTACGAAACCTTTAGTGAAAAAAACATATATTCATTTAAATCCTACCCACAAATTAATTCTAACACAGTTTTGACTTCTACTGTATAACATCAAGACGACTGTTGTTCGTTTCGAATCGGAAAACAATAGACTCTGATAAATGGCTATCAATCCTGATAACAAAGCCATCAGTGTGGAAAAGGTTTAGCCTTTAAGCCATTCCAATGTGGGTTGGCATTTTGAACTTTGTATTTACAACTAGTTATAAATACAAATATAAATCTACCTTAATTATATCAGTTCCGTAGTATTATTAATACTTTCATATATTTATGCGGCGTTGAGTTCCGCAACTCACACTCAATGTACACGTACATTCAATATAAATTATGTACACGTACAATGTACACGTACATTCAATATAAATTTTGTTCTTCACGCTGTATGGCAGGTTAGGCAGAGAAAACTTGAGAACCCTAGTATTCAGACATTGAGATCTCTACTTGCCACCGAATTTAAGGCATTGCGTGTAGAGGGCGGAGTTAAACATCATGCTTTGCCTTTTTACCTGAACGAAAAAATCAAAACTGTAAATATTTAATTTGGAAATATTATACATTTCATTTTCTCGAGTAGGTATCGAACCCACAACCTGTCGCGTTTACAGTCACACGCTTGTGCCCATGCGCCACGACAGGCCTCTTTAAAGCTTAATTTTTAAACTATTTATATATTCCATTGTAACATCATTTCAAAAACGATGGCTAATATGTATAAATGGAAGATGCTTACCAAAACTTAAAAGTCTTCCTGGATATTAGTTGAACTGTTTTTATTGTTCCTTAGATGTTCCAAATCTTACATATATTTGAGAATATACATATATATTTCTTTGGACACAATAACTTATTTCTTATAGTTAAGTTAGACTAATTTTCTGCTGTACTGCGGTTCTGTATCAAGTTTACGGATCTTCTAAATCAAATATGGCTATATTGCTAGGATTTTATATAGGATTTCAAGGTTCTGCACAGGCCGAATAATAACTATACAACAAAAGAATCTTTTTGTTCAGGAAATGTGCATGAAAAATTGACGAGAAAGAACATCATAAACGCGAAGGTGCTAGGAACACGTTCTTCTACTAGTTTCCTAGCCAAAATTATTATTTCGTATAAATATTACATATACAAATACACTCTTTTTACTGTTTTCTATGGTAGAGAGTCTTATGTATAGCTAAGCAAAATAATGTTTTAATTCCGAGTAGCGATGTTACCGATAATCATCATATTACCGTTTTGATACTGCCAGCATCGTTTTACAATGGCGTTATGATACAAACGTGACAAAAATATTAAAATTCAGTTAAAATTCTGAAATTACTTTTACCTAGTATTTTGTTGTAAAAATAATAGGTAAAAGTAATTTGGCAAGATAAACTGTTTGTTATCAACGCTCAGTTTCTTCCAGTGAAACTTATTGTTATGCTATAGCTAAACAAAATCTTTCTATGAATATTATATTACTATAAAGTTTTGTTGAAATTAGTTTAGTAGTTTACATTTATAATATTAGTAAGATTAATATTAGTAAGATTAGAGGACTGTCGTGGCGCAGCGGCACAAGCATGTGACTGTAACCAACAGGTTCTGGGTTCGATTGCCAGTTGAGGAAATGAAATATTTAATATTTTCAATATAAATATTTAATGTTTCTTTTCTTCGCTCTGGTAATAAGGTAAAAGGCGGCGTTGAGTTCCACCACTCAATACGCAATGCCGCAAATCCAGCGGAATGTGGGGAACGAAAGTGGAACGAAGTGTCTTAGTGTCTTAACACTAGGTTCCCAAGTTCCTTCTGCCTACCCTGCTGTGTGCGTGACACAGCGTAAAGCTGAGTGAGTTAGTATTATATATAAGAGTATGGCTTGATTGAAACATGTGCCTCGCGTTGAATGAAAATAACTAAGTGTATGTATGACACATGTCATCGATCGATCAACTATCAATATGAAGTACGCTCATAGTGCTCTTCGATAAATGGGCTATCTAGTACAAAAAGATTATTGTCAATCCAAATCTGTAACTTTTGGGATTGACGCGCTATAAAATTTTAGTATAAGTAAGAAAATAATAGGTACGCGACGCAACTGCTACTCTGTTTATGTATAATAAAATTGTTATTAGGCGTTTTTTTTTTTTCTATTTTTTATGTCAAGTCTATAAAACAAATCTGGCTATGCACACTGCTTTATCCTTAGACATAAGAAATAATATATTTTCATATGATGTTTTTGGATTTTCACATCGTGAGCGCTCAAGGAATTCAAAGCTTTCCGTTTTTTTTCTTGTTGATATTATTAGCCTTCTTTTATAAATGAGCTATCCCGATACAGTTTCTCAGATAAGCACGTTTGATCAAACTAACGCTTCGATTTTACAATATTAGTACATTTATATAGTATAGAATTATCAATAATATGTAAATCTTCTGCTGGTCGCTTTCTTTCAATATCGATTTCTGCCATTATCTCATTGATAATAGAATCAATAAACAAAACAGTATATTAATATATCATTATTATTATTTTTGTTATACTTTCATAGAAATATACCAAAAATAAATAATATTTATAAATATATTTCGGCTATTTTCATTCCCTGACGCTGAAACACGAAACTAATAAATGGAACATGACGTATAATATCACACATTTTTTCATATAAAATGATCAAACACCTACACGTATAAAATATTATTAATTTACTCGTATATTGTCTATACTGGGCACGTCATGCTGACTGTGTCACGCTGTCACCAGTGTGACCTGTCATGCTTTGACTGATGACGTGACGTTCGATTTTCACTTGTCTTGGCCTTGTTTGGTAGTGAAACAAAGAGCGGTGTTAAGTTCCACTGTTCAACATACAATATATCCATAATTGGGTAGTAAATATATATATATATATATATATATATATATATATATATATATATATATATATATATATATATATATATATATATATATATATATATATATATATATTGTGAGGCTTAAATAAACATTTAAAATAAAATCAAATATTTGGCAGCGCTGAGTCAGACGATAAGTGATAAGTTTCTTAACACTAGGTTCCCCAGTGCCACTTTGCCTATCCTGCCAAGTGCGGAAATAGCGTGAAAGTAGAAAAAAAAACAATTATGAAAATCACATCTTATATATACACACACGATAAATTGTAGCGAGTTAGTCCTTTTTTGTAAGAAAAGATAATCTTCAGAGAGAAATACCTTGTGCAAAATTATTACTCTAAATGCGGGACTGGGTTTCAGATACCCTCTTTAACTTTGTGTTCGTATAACTACAAGAATGTTGTTAGCATCTCCATAACGAGCTTATAAACTTTAATAAATTGTATAAAGTGCATAAGTATTTCGACGCAGCTTGATGAAAACGGCTTAGCGCTCAGAGAGCTTGGACGGTTTTCAAGAAGAGCGAATTCAAATTCCGCTGCGGTTAAATTTTTATACGCTTTCTGTTACAATATTTTTTACTTTTACAATACTTTAAAAAAATATAAAAATCATCCACGAACAACATATCAAATCCCACTGTCAGAAATCTATTAACGAGTACCTTTTTTTTAAATAATATTATTACTATATAAAAAAAAAATGCTATCCTTTTAAAACCCACAACATGTAAGCTTTAAGTTGTACAGTATTTATTAAATATCGAACTCATACTTTAATTAAAACACCATTACAGTAAATTAACTCGATAAAACTACAAACAAAGTTTCATCAGTAATTTCTACATACACACATACTAATCGATCATATGGCCTATAAAATAATTGTTTATCATCAGTCAATAGTATCGGAATTATAGTTTATGTGCAAACATAAATAAACGTACAGGACGTAGGTACAGACAACCTTGACTTTATCGATATAATTAAGGTTAAGCGTGATATAAAACATATTTTCTTGACAATGTTATTATAATATTTTCTATCAGTACATAGAAACTAAAAATACAAAAAAAAATGAGTTTCTATTTTGAAAATCATACAAAAATTTTAAGGTACCTGGATTGGAACCCGCGCCTCTTGGAAACTGTTCAAGCACTCTGACCAATTAGGCCATAGTTCGCATCTAGCTACTTCGAAATAGTTATAATCTTGCTACAATTTATTTATGTTGTTAGCATCTCTGTAGGGAGATTTTTACAAATTTCCGCTACCCAAAGACAACTCGTTATAATTCTCGTTTGTCAAGGGAGAATACTATTTATTAAATATTTGTAACATTTTTAAAGTATTACCACATTTAGAATAGAAAAATACTAATTTAAAAAAGTTTAAAAATTTTAACTTGCAATTTACACTTCTTACGACTTATTTATGGAGTTAGCATCTCCGTAGAGAAGTTTCCAAGAGGCGCGGCTTCAAATCCTGCTACGCTCAGATTTTTACACGTTCTTTACAAGTTGTAATTTAAGTATGGAACTAATCATGCACTGGATTTGAAATTTGTAAATGCAGATATTTTCAAGATTTAAACTATGTGTTAAATATATAGAGATTTTGCCGTGTGATTCCGGCTTAGAATAGGAACACCCTGGTACTGATGGTGTCGCAGGAGTACGTATGGGAGAGTCACGTTTTCTGCAATGACAACACGCATGGGCAGACTCGACCGGATTATTATCACCCTCGGTATTTAAAACTGGCGTTTAATAGTGGCTTCGGCCACTGCGTTTCGCATTGGGTTATGCCGGGCCCTATATGCTATATAAAATTTTCAAGCTCTAAGAATACTTTACATGAAAATTACACTGCAGCGGCACTCGAACCAGTTCCTCCTGGATACCGTGTAAGACGGAGTTGTCAAGAGACGCTTGTGGGTGCCCCTTCAACTTTACTCTCAACTCCACTTTTCAAGCTCTATCTGTATAATCACATTCGAAATAATTCTACTAGCGATGTCTTCCAACAACGCATCTAAAAACTGTACTCATAGAACTGACGATTACTGAAACTATAGAGAGACTAATACCTTGTAAATACCATAACAGTGTCTCCTTGTGCCCGGAAAATCCGTTCCATACTTATACCACTCTGACCTGGCAAATATTTATATATATATTCTAAACATCTACCAAGAAAATTTTAACTATTCCCTAATGAAAACACAGTACAATCAATACTATGTCAGTATTCTGTTCCTGACAATGCAATGGTCGCCCTTGAAACGTATATGTATTTATTATTCTTTTGACTAGAAAATTGTAAACGGCATATGAAATAGAATTATAAATGAACCATTTTAAATGGAGACTGGTTAAGAATTGAAAAAATACATACATTTCCTTTGATTCTGTGTCGAATTTTTTTTTATTTTTTTTAGCTTCACGCTGTATCCCGCACGAGGCAGCGTAGGCAGAGGGAACCCAGGAACCAACCTAGTGTTAAAGCACTCCGTTCCACTTCCGTTCCCACTTTCCGCCAAATATGAGGCATTGCGTGTTGAGTGGCGGAACTCACCGCCGCGCTTTGCCTTATTACCAGAACGAAGAAACGTAACAATAAATATTTAAATTGAAAATATTAAATATTTCATTTCCTCGAGTGAGGATCGAACCCAAAACTTGTCGGTTATAGTCACACGCTTGTGCCGCTGCGCCACGACAGGCCTCTAAATAAAATATTCTATGTATATACGAGTATTACGCTTGTTTTGTAAATTAATGTGAGCTTTCTTTGATATTGCTTCAAAGGGCGCATATACAATGTAAAAGTAACGTTCAACGGGTTAAAGCTAAGTGCAATTATTATTTCTCTTTTAGCTTTACATTGAATGCCACATATGGGCGTGTGAGTAGATAGTACTGACACCCTGATACCCATAATTCGGCCAACTAACGACAGCTTTCGTGATGAGTGACGGAAATCAACGCCGTGTTTTTTTTTGTTACCAGAGCGAGGTAATGAAAAGGATACGATTATTTGATTGGAAATTAAAGTCACGATCTTATTTCCTCTATTTTTTTTATATTGAAATAATTATAATTATATATAATAATATGTTAAATATAAATATATAATAATATGAGTCCTTTCGCGCGGCATAGGCGTGTGACTGTAACCGACAGGTTCTTGGTTCGATCCCCAGTCGAGGAAATGAAATATTTAATATATATTTTCAATAAACATTTTAAATGTTTTATTTCCTCGCTCTGGTAATAAGCAAAGCGTTGCGTTGAGTTCCGCCACTCAACACGCAATGCCTCTAATTCGGCGGAAAGTGGGGAACGGAAGTGGAAAGGAGTGTTTTAACACTAGGTTCCCGGGTTCCCTCTGGCTACCCTGCCTCGTGCGGGATAGGATACAGCGTGATGCTAAAAAACCGTAGTCAATCGTATAACTAATCTTAAACTATCAGATTATGAATTTCCGACTGAATTTGAGGCATTATACTCTTAACAGTCAAACACAATACCTATAATAGAAGATATATAAAAAAATAAAGTACATTATAATGATATTTTATTATATCGGGTATATGTCATAATATTGTGTCTTTAGACGCCGCGACCGCATCTAATTTTCTTGATATGATTCAATAGGATTTCTGTCCATTCTTTATGATTGAAAGAAATATTATTATAGATATTTTAATAATATTTTTGATATTCTTGAAAATATACAGATCTGTGTAAAAATAATAATAACCGGAGATATATTTACTACGATACATAGACGGTAGAACGACGATTGTAAAAATGATGACTTATACTTTTTCTGAATAAATTTATATACTTTTATATTCTTAATCTGGTGGCGTTATGTTTCGTCACTCAAATTGAGCGAAAAGCTAGGCATGAAGTATCTTGATACTGGGTTTCCTCTAGGGCCGTCGTGACTCAAAACCACATGTGTGCGAATCAACGATAAAAGCAACTATTGTGGGTTCAATTTTCATGCAGAGAAATAAAATATTTTATTAGTCGGAATATCTTAGGGCTAGGTTTCCAAATCTATACGCGAGTTAAAGCATAGGAAACACGTTGGGGCTGGAATCGGCATTGACTTCAAAGATCGAAGTACTTACATCAAGGATTTTTTCTAAGAAAAATACATAAATCATCATAGATATTTTGCAGTCAAAATAACAACAAATCAATATAGATTTTTTTCATTTCTAGACAAAATTTTGAATGCCATACAGGCACAATCTGGTAGACTCTAGTAACTGACGATAATAAGGTATTTATCGCTCCGTGACTTTGTAACTTCGTTAAATTGACTTCTAAATCATTTTCAAATAACTTTTGGGTATAATATAATGCACGGGATCCGTTCATCAAACACGTTTGGGACGTTGAAAGGGTTTAAGTAGAAAAATGAGTCTGCTAAGTGTATGAAAAAAGCATTTTTAAAATTCTATATATCTGAGCGTATCGAAATCCTATATATTTTAAATATTTATTATAAAGCCACGGTGACGTAACTGTAAACGTATTGATTATTGATTCGATCGGGGCATAAAAATAATAGGGAATAAAACTTAATTTTATTTCAAAAGAGGAACCTGTAACCTGTAATATCGTTAAATACTCCATTCTTATTAAGGGTATTCAGTTGAATGTCGTAATTTAACGCCTTGCCGCCTCGTTTTCAAAAAGAACTAGCCTTATACGGCCCTTAAGAAAGATATACAATTGTCATATATATATATATATATATATATATATATATATATATATATATATATATATATATATATATATATATATATATATATATATATATATATATATATATATATATATATATATATATATATATATATATATCTATATATATATATATATATATATATATATATATATATATATATATATATATATATATATATATTTATCGACACTATAAAGTTGATTTGTCGTAGCGCTGCTCAGTAAAAAACAAGATGGTTTTGAGTTCAATTCTCAATTGGGGGAATAAATTATATTAATATCTTCTCTCTAGTATCGAGACAAATTACAGCTTTAAATTGCCGCTTGCTTGCTACTTAATACGCGATATCTTGGAAAAAATGGTTTTAACGGTAGGCTCCCTCTGCCAACACAACTGTACGTGGTCCTTTTATATTAAATATGATTACAAAATAATTTTCTCAGTAAAGTTTATAGAAAATACGTAGCAGGACATATTATTTTAATGAAGGCTCTGAATTTGTCAAATATAATCAATATCTATAGAGTCAATGTAATAACCATTATACAGATGGTATCAGTAAGCTAATGTCCATAGTATGTTAACGGTACACTAAGGAAACTATAAAATATTTTTATAATATATATATATATATATATATATATATATATATATATATATATATATATATATATATATATATATATATATATATATATATATATATATATATATATATATATATATAACAAAAAAAAATGCAAAACAAAACAACTGAGGGCTATCGTGGCGCAAGGTAACAAGCGTATGAACGTAAACGGTTGTAAATTCGGTCCCCACTAGGGGAAGTAAATTATTTAAAAAGGTTCAAATGTTATATGTTTTAATTTCTTCGTTCTCAAATTACAGTACTCGAGAAAGAGGGGAACGTATACACGAATAGTATTCCGTAGAATCAAAAAGCGCTGTTTCAAAGTGCCAAGATGGTCTCTATGTAAAGACATAGAAGTTTTCTATAGGACAGTTATTATTATTTAGTTTGGTGTACGAGTATATGTTCAGGATAGTTATATATGTTTTAGATATTTCGATTCCCACTCGAGGAATACAATATTTAATATTTTCAAATTAAATATTTAATGTTTCCATTTCTTCGCTTTGGTTATAAGGCAAAACGCGGCGTTGAGTTCCATCATTCAACACGCAATGCCTGAAATTTGGCGGAAAGTGAGGAACAGAAGTGGAACGGTGTGACTTAACTAGGTTCCCAAGTTCCCTCTGCCTACCCTGCCATGTGCGGGATACAGCGTGAATCTAAGCAAGTATGTATATTTTATTGGGCTTAAATATCATATTGTAACCTAATGTATAAGTAATTACCATATTTCATGATAGTCAAATAATGATCAGAAAGCGAAATAAAGCTTTTTAAATATTCTCGGAAAGAATAAAATAAACAAAAAATATTAACTAATGGCTTTTATGTTTATTAAAAAAAAACTAAAAATAAACGAAACGAAATTTTAGAACGTAATGTTAAGGTACTATGTTCCGTTTGTTACAGTTAATTGTAAAAGAGAGTGTATAGAGCAAAAGTTAAAGAAAAAAAGCAACAAAATAAAGACATAAATATATTTATTCACTATAATATATCACAATTCTTTTTAAATGAAACACTTTTAACCGGATCAATCGCGTATATTGATTGTTAAACATGTTTTTTTTGGAAACGCGACGTTTCCAACACTTTACAGTAGTCTGTGGTCACGGGTAGACTGAGGTGGCATTTGTCTGTCATTTGATATAATTATTATATCAAACTACCAAATAAACATGTTTAACAATTTAACAATACGCGATTAATCCGGTTAAAACTGTTTCATTTATATTGTGTAACAATCGCGAAAATCAAAGACATTATTATATCACAATTGTTTCATTTCTGTAAAGTTATGGTCTTTCTGAAATAGTGGCTTATCAAATAATATTTTCATTTTAAAATTTGAAAACTCTAATGAAATCTCAATCTTTATAAGAACGGTTTCCAATGTGTGGTACCCAATTTAGGGAAGTAGTAGATCGGATTTCCTCTGTAATTTCGTTATCAATACTTGCGCACGCTGTATATGCCCAAAGTACACATGGATGACAAATCACCCCATGCTACTAAGCTAAACATAATTTATCTATAAAATATGTGTATATATATGTCGTCGTCTACGTTTTCATCGTCATACTAAGTTTTTTTTTTTATTAAGGTTCTATTTAACCAATTAACCATTAATTTGAATTTATACTTGCACTAATTTCTTTGTTTTAAATATGATTTTTATAATATATATAATTTTTCCTTAATTTTTCTTTGTCAAAACAGCAAGTGAAGCATAGTTCTAAAAGCTAACCGAGCGAGTTGAAACATTAACCACTACACATTTATCAAAATAACAATCAAATTTGTTTCTGTCACCATTTTTACCACATCAGTTGACACAAAAAACGTATACAACAACTTTATCAAAAAAACGTAATAGCCGCTTTACAAGAATAAAACGCTTCGCGTGCCGCACGAGTTTAATTATAACTGCATTAGGGATATCCGTTACAGATTTTAAAATCTTGGCTTTATAGGTGTGCAACGTTGTAAAAAAAAAAGGTTAATTTAATAATGTTATAGAAAAATAGGTTAGCTAAATTTGTTATTAGCTAATAGGAAATTTGGATTCGTTGTGGAAATTATGCAGTATAGTTTTCATATAAAATTCTTACATAGCTAAGTAAAAGGACAGGCCCTAGTGCTGAAATACGACGTGAATTCCGCATTTTTAAACACTCTGCGTGTTGTATTGAAGAATCGATTAAAAAAATATTAAAGATTTAAATAAAATTCCAGATATATTTTATTTGCCAAGAACATAAATTTCTACGTGTAAATATCAAACCTCAGTTCTTTCATCATTCAGTTGCGGTACAGTAATTCACTGTTACATTGTACAATTATGACCATAATTCATGCATATGTAGACTTTAAGAAACATAGTAGCTTGCGCAGTTTGATACACAGCTTTGCACCGGAGCCTATATTTATTTTCCGTTTATTTAAAGTCACGTTATAATAACGCTCATATTTGGACAAAATCTACTATAAATCTACTATGTAAAATTTGAGATATTATATGTTGTTCAAAGAAATATTTCCCAGAGATCGAAATATCGAATTCTATACTAACGCTTTTACAACCATATGATATCCCACAGTATAACGATGACCTATTATATTAGAAGATATGATTTGAATTCACCGAGTTTATAAATTTTCGTTAAATAATTAGTTGGAGCCAGTCGTGGCACATTCAAGTTTAATCGCTGAACGAGAAACGAAATATATATATTTTTTTATTTTCTCGCTCTGGTAACAGCGTTAAGCTCCGTTACCTTATGAGAATTTATACTTAACACTAACTTTCTAGGTTTCCTCATTGCGTGATACAATGTGAAAAAATAAAGAAATAGTATTATCCAATAATGATAAATCACGATTCAATATTGCTATAATAATGAATCATAAAATGTTCTGAAACTTAAACAGATTATTCTATTCCACTCTGTATTCTTTGGTTAACCAATGCAACTTGCAATTACGTTGGGGCCTCGTATCAAAAGCTTAGTTGTACTTTGAGGAACATTTCAGACGAGCTTACCTGCGAAGCTGTCGCTTTAAATTTTAATGGACTATTTTAACTGTTTTTAGCGGAAACAAAAGTTTTAAACTCCCCAAGGAGTTTTGTTTAAGTTCAACTTTGGTTTGGAATATTAGTTATAATCAATTTTATATATTTTTTAAACTTATTATATTGTTTAATGGAAATTTAGTTGTTTTAATTTTTTTAAATACACCATTGAGGCCTGTCGTGGCGCAGCGGCACAAGCGCGTGACTGTGACCGATAGGTTGTGGGTTCGATCCCCTCTCGAGGAAATGAAATATTTAATATTTTCAATTTAAATATTTAATTATTAATTTTTTTCGCTCTTGTACAAGGCAAAACGCAGCGTTGAGTTCCGCCACTCAACATGTAATGCATCAAATTTGACAGAAAGTGTGCGTGAACGGAAGTGGAACGGAGTGTCTTAACACTAGGTTCCCAAGTGCCCTCTGCCTACCCTGCCATGTGCGGGATACAGCGTGAAGCTGAGTAAATGCATTATTAATCGCATCTAATGAGCTTTAAGTTCCGCCACTAACACGCAATGTCTCAAACACAGTGGACTTCGGGGAACTGAAGTCGTTTAATGGAGACGGAGTATCTTAACACTCTTCCCTCTGCTAATTCTGCCATGTGAGGGATAGAGAAATTGTTTTTTTTTTATCTAATAGAGAGTGAGATTTAAAATTCTATTCTCTAAAATTTTATACTATTTTTTTTAGGTATGTAGGATAGGCAGAGGGAACCCGGGAACCTAGTGTTAAGACACTCCATTTTACTTCCGTTGCCCACTTTCCGCCGAATTTAAGGTATTGCGTGTTGAGTAGCGGAACTCAACGCCGCGCTTAGCATTATTACCAGAGCGAAGAAATAAAACATTAAATATTTAAATTGAAAATATTAAATATTTCATTTCCTCGACTTGGGATCGAACACAAAACCGGTCGGTTACTGTCACACGCTTGTGCCACTGCGGCACGACAGGCCTCAACTATACTAACATTATGAAACTAATGCTTTTGTCTGGGTCAATACGCTAGAAAGTGGCTATATAGGCTATTTTAGATCAAGTTAATCGTTCCTAAGTATCTCATTGTGTAGGTAGAAGACTTACTGTTACTGTCTTGATTGTATCATGTCACACAATTCTTAGTTATTTTTATCTGTTAAATAAATAGCAATACATATTGTGCGCTAATATCAATAACTAATATATAGTTTTTGAATATATATATATATATATATATATATATATATATATATATATATATATATATATATATATATATATATATATATATATATATATATATATATATATATATATATATATATATATATATATATATATATATATATATATATATATATATATATATATTTATATATATATATATATATATATATATATATATATATATTAGCTTCACGCTTTATCACGCACGAGGCAAGGGTAGGTAGAGGGAACCCGGGAACCTAGTGTTAAGACACTCCGTTCCACTTCTGTTCCTCACTCCGCCGAAATAGAGGCATTGCGTATTGAGTGGCAAAACTTAACGCCGCGCTTTGCCTTGTTATCAATTATTTTATTACCTCGAGTCGGAATCGAACCCACAATCTATTGTTTACTGTCCAACGCTTGTCCCGCTGCGCCTTTCGAGCTATTAATATACTGAAATTCAAAGACAAATATGTCAGAATGTAAATAAAGGCATTTCAGAGCAGACCTGTGTAACAGAGATATATCTGACAGACTAATCCAATAATTTCAACCTGGCGCTAGACTCGAATCCAGGACCCATATCTAAGCCATCTAAATCTAGCACATTTATCCTTATATTTTGCTGACAAAGGACTCATTTCCCAATTTGTTCTACGCCCATTTGGTCTCAACAGCCGAACATTTTAGCACGTAGAAATCTTAGGCAATCCATTTCATATATAAGTGCGGTAATGGCCTACTGTTAGTGCCGAAACGTCCGGGATGTTATATGTTTTCATGAAACTAACTGACACCACTGGTTTCTCTTAATAAAAATATACTTTTTCGATTAATTTGAAAAGTTAATGTATTACTTAAACCAAGTGTTCATTTAATTCCCATTTAGATACTTCCTTTCCCCACTTTTCTCTTGAAAATTGAGGGAAAAGTAAGGAAAAGAGTATTTTAAAAACAGCGCAATCAAATTTCGTTGAAACTTCCTAAAGGTGAAACAAAAATATTCAGAAGTAAAAAGAATATTTCAGGCAAATTATATTTACACTGAACTTTACTGGATGATTCCATAATATGTATGTTTTATATCTCCATCGACCTATCGTACAGGTGTAGTAATTAAGATCAACGGTTAAGCCGCCGTCGGTCGAGTGGCAGAGGCTCTTCTACGTAACTACTTATTAACATCTAGCCATTTGTTATAACATAGCTAGCTAGTTAAGTACCAATTTGTAAGAACTTTATGCGAATATCTTTTTTGTATTTAAAGTAAACTGATCAATATGTAGTATATAGCATGTAGCAGTTAGATGAAATAATGTATTTTTATACTTTGTTGTTTCTTTCGCAGAATTTTTGAGATATTGAGTGTTGAGTGGCAGAACACAACGCCACGCTTTATCTTGTGACCAGATCAAGGAAACAGCAGCTAAAAAGTAATAGATCGCTTCACTGTACATATTTTACTTAAAATGGTTAGTTATTTGCGATTTCAAAGCGGTCAAAAATGTATGTATAAAAATATAAAATAATTCATATCATTTAAAATAATCGTCTGTACAATATACAAAATGTAAGTAACGTGGGATTTTTTTTAATTTAATATACATATATTAAGACAGACAAACACACGTTTTACAATTTAACAAAGAGAATATCGAGCAATGGCAGAGGTCGCTTTAATATTTCTTGAGTTATTTTACGTCGGCTCATAAAGTGCGAAACGTTCCCTTAATGGACGGGAGTAATAGTAAGATTTATGGCCAAAATCGGAATTCAGTATATTTCTAAGTTAAATGAAATGTAATATGCTAATATTGCTGTATTTACATAAAAATGCTTTGAAAAGCGTGATTCAATGGGACCTACGTTTTTGTGCTTACTACTGATGCTCTCAGCGGGTGAGGTCCCAAATTGTAGATGTAAAATTGAAATACGAGTATTTCGCCAAGAAGATGAATTTTGTATTGATGTCAATTATTTAAAATATGTCAATTTAAAAAACTACAAGTGCTTTGATATATACGTTTTGGAAAGACAGGTCTTTAAAGACTCACATATTTATTTGTTGAGGCCTTTCGTGGCGCAGCGGCACAAGCGTGTGACTGTAACCGACAGGTTCTGGGTTCAATCTCCAGTCGAGGAAATGGAATATTTACTATTTTCAATTTAAATATTTAATGTTTCACTTTTTCGCTCTGGCAATAAGGCACAGCGCGGCGTGGAGTTCCGCCACTCAACACGCAATGCCTCAAATTCGGCGGAAAGTGGGGAACAGAAGTGGAACGGAGTGTCTTTACACTAGGTTCCCGGGTTCCCTCTGCCTACCCTGCCTCGTGCGGGATACAGCGTGAAGGTAAAAAAAAATATTTGCTGTAATTTTTTAATTTGTCCTGTTTGTCGTTAAATCGTTAAATTAACATTTAAATTTTGAAAAGAAATTAAATTGCCCACAATGTTATTTTTATGTTTAGTTTATTATATAAATATAAAAAAATATAAAGCTGTTTAAAAAAATATTTTGGTTGTTTGCATGACTGAATTTGGTATATATATATAACAGATATATTTTTGTATTTAATTTGACTGCCGTTATAACGAAGCTCAAAGTTAGTAAATAATAACAGTTTCACGATGGAACCTGCATATGGCAGGGTAGGCAGAGGGAACTGCGGAACCCAGTGTATGATAAATACATTTCATAAATTTAATATGTTCATTTCTTAGCTCTGGCAAAGTGGAGCGTTGAGTACCGCTACTCAACACGCAATGCCTAAAGTTCAGTAAAATGTACTTAATACATTATATCTTAAAATTGCCGACTTACAAAATACGAAGTAGTACAAAATATCCGTTAAGTATGAAACAATCAAAGCATCAGTCTACGAATTATTTCATGGCTTACTTCATAACTTAGCTATGGCTAAGTTCCATAGTATTTTTGTAAAATATATATATATCCGAAATCGTATTTCGAGCAGGACAATTACCCTACCGTCATTTATTGTAGCCATTTCACTCGAGAGACTATTACTGCCACTTTCGTTGGCTATTACCTCTTTATTGATGTCTTAATACGTCCTACAAAATCTTATGGAGAATTCCATGTGATGAGCGTAATAATGTACGTTCAAGTTTCTTCGAAAACAAAGTTGTAAAATTTGTTAAAGATAAAAGATTGATAATTTTAACTCTTTAAAATATTATTCCACATATCAGAAAGAACTTAATTTATTTAGTCAGTTTATAAAAAATATCATGTAGATAGAGGGAGTTAAGCCCGTTACTTTTCGAAAGTCAAGAACTTTGGTCCACAAATCCTTATATTCTTATTAAGCCACGTAGAGATTGTTAAAGGCCTGCATTGTTAAAGGCCTACAAGTTATTTTTGTTGTTAACGTCTTAGAGTGTTTCGGCAGCAGAAATTGGCAAAAACCTCTCTACTGAGATGCAGAGCATTTGAAAGTAAGCGTGATGATTGTGACTTTCATGACCACTCGGGGAAATCAAATATTAAATATTTTATTTTCTTAATATCGCTACTAAATTCAAATTAAAATTCAAATATTTTATTCAAAATAATAGCAAAAGTTACGAGCTTAATTTTTTGAATGTCAAATAATTTATCACCGGTTCACACAGGTACTCAGACCCGAGAAGAATCGGCGCAACGAAAGTCAGTGGTACATACTCAGTGGTATATTTTTATTCTTTTAATCAATGAATTACAAATTGACACTTAAGTGATAAAACTCTTGACATAGATTGGAGCGAGTACTTCATATAACCCACAAACGGTTTTTACATAACTTTCTAAAGTTGCAAAATAGAACATTTTTGGAAGTTTTATGTATTCGTGTTTCTAGTATTCATTTTATGTACATCACTAAAACAAAACAAAGAAGAGCGTTGAATTTCGTCACTTAACACGCAATGACCCAAAAAATCGTTGGAATGTAATGAACGGAATGTTTTAACACCCCTGCTGCCTGCTTACAAAATATTATATTACATTTTGAAACATTCCAAAATTAGATTTTACAATTTATGATTAACCTTTTCAATATATTTTACGGTTGGAGAAATCGGTACGTGGATGGCATTAACACCTTGATGGAGGGCACGACCGCTACGCGTCTATCTTTAATTATCGATGGGATTTATCCATACTTTACGTCTGTCGCACCATGAATCTCATATAACCCGCTTGAATCATTCTTTCAAGTAGTATATAAATAGAAAGAGTCGTATCATATGTTCGTAATGATTGTAAGTTCATGTCTCACAAGGAGGCTAAACCTGTTGCTCTGAAATAAGTATCTCTAAAAACTTTATACAGACTATTTTATTTAATGATTAATCATTAATATGTTGATTTAGCTATAATTAACATATTCAGGAGCTATTATACAATATAGTGCCATCTATTACACGTTGGTAATAGGTATAGGCTACATAATCGAAAAGCCTATTTAATCGAATAAAATTTTAATTTAATCTGTTCTAATATCTCAATCTCAAAAGATATAATTAAAATATTTTTTTCGAACTATACATTACAATAAGGTATGTTAATGGAACTTAGTATCAAATTAATTCGAGCATAAAGTGGAGAAGATAGAGCCTTCTGTATTGTATGCCCGAATTTTGAAAAAGAAAAAAATACAATTAAGCCAGGAGGAGATCTCAGGAGAAAACACAGTGTGGTTAATACTAAAAAAAGGCCACGTAAAAATCTCAGATCGGGACACGCCAAAGGACATGTATGAAGGGTTTTATGACTGTAAACTACGCGAAAGCTTTATGTAGAGTCCGTTCTAGGTAATAGACTTTACATACATTTTTCGCTAAACTTACTAAGCTTTAGAGGTAGTTTCCTCCACTCTCCTTGGCTACCCCGTTAGAGAAAAAGCCTCAGTGAATAATATTTACTCCAAGTCAGAATCTACTCATAACCATCGTTTACACCAACTTCACTGCACTAAAAGCTTCAAGTTATATTATTTTAACTAAGCTCAAATGCAACCTCGTCGTTTAATTTGTGGCGTCTTAAACAAAGGAAAATGTCCGCCGGCGGGCGTTTCATTATGCTTGATGAATATCTAATTATTCAGCTTTGAAATCTGTTTGGGTACTATTATAGTTTGAACCTCGTTTTCATATATATTATAAATACAAATAAATTATTCATTTATACTGATTATCACATTTTTTAAATATCTGTTGCGCTTCGAACATTTCTATGGTTATTTTTATCGCCAAGTAAGCCACCTGTTTTTTTACGACGAGCTGGTCTGGTGTCTCAGAGATGTGCATATTCCACACACTGTTTACGTGCGTTTTGAGATTATTGTACACTCAAACCAACTCGTCAATACAGTTAGTGAGGTATAGACGATAATTTTGGATCGGTATAGCGATATTATTGTATTAAATAATAAATAAAGGAGGCCTGTCGTGGCGCAGCGGCACAAGCGTGTGTTTAATAGTCTTAAATTAAATATTTAATGTTTATGTGTTTCTTCGCTTTGGTAACAAGGCAAAGCGCGACGTTGAGTTTCACAAAGGAAAATTGAGAACGGAAGTAGAACGGAGTGCCTTAACACTAGGTTCCCAAATTCTCTCTGCCTACCCCGCCATTTACGGGATACAGCGTGAAGCGGATAAATTATAAATAAAAATAAAAATCTAAATTAAGATAGTATATATAAAAGTAATGATTAATATTTTTTAAGTAAAGGTGAAAGTTTTATAATATTTAATATGATTTCATTTTGCTTGATATCTCCACGAATTCTCATACAGTGATCTTGTAAGCAGTCCCTTTTTTTAAATATATATCAAGACAGTTCCCCTACATAATAACTATTTATTACTTAAGGCTTTCTTTCTCTATGTATATTCTATACTAATACAATAAAACCAGAGATTTTGTTTGGTTGAATAAACTCAACTTAGGAAATATTTGTTCGAACACAGGGGTGACATCTTACATAAGGTTTTCCCGTTTCCGTTTCCGATTCAAATTTAATATTTGAGCTTTTTTATTCACATTTGAGGACAATAATAATATTTTAAATTCTAAATGATATCGTAGCAAAACTGTGGAAAGTGAATATTGTAGCTTTGTATTAAAAAAAACACGTTAAAATGTTTCGTACATAAAACGCGAAAGGTCGACTAGGAACGCTTATCAGATTGAAAGTCTATCGGCTTTTTCTTCCATTCTCCTGATCTTAATTATAAATCTAACCGTGTCATTGTCAACCCACTGGCGACTACGTCTAGAACTGCTAAGTTCTTAGCGAATAACTTTTCAGTATAATAGCTTTGTAGTCTTTTGTATTTCACATTTTACTCCTCTTAGCTGAGCAGGAAGAAAAAACTTAATGTCAAGATACTCCGTTTTTTATTTCCTAGTCGAATTTCACTTATAATAGATATATTGAATGGTGGAAAAGATATATTTTTTTAATTCTACAGCGCGAATTAAAAAAAAATGTATATTTTCCGTACTTAGCAGAGTAGATAGAGCGTATATTGAGAATTAATTATTAAGAAACTTTGTCTGCTTACCGTAGAATTCTTCAGGCATCTCGTGTTGAGAAGCGGAACACAAAGTAGCCCTATAACCTCTGGTATGGGGCAACTTTGAGTAATGAATATATGAAACATTTAAGTATGTACTCAGCTTCACGCTGTGTGAGTGCGGGAACACATGGCAGAGTAGGCAGAGGAAACTTGGGAACCTAGTGTTAAGACACTTCGTTCTACTTCCGTTCTGTTTACATTTAAGTATATGAAGGAAGGAAATGATTTTCAATGTTAACTTTCTTAGGTCGGCAAACTATTAACACTTTAAAATTTAATTTATCTTAAAACTTTTGCAAAATTTTATTAATAATTGATATTAATAACGTATTCAACAGAACAGCTAAGTCTTAATGCACTTAAAGTTTGCTAGTAATGTCTTCAATAGTGTTTTACTTTAGCCACTCAACTCATCCCTTATTACCCATCCATTGTGGAATCTCAGAGGAGCGTACAAATAAGCCACGGACAAATCCAATTAAGCACTTAAAAACCCTAGAATCACTTCTACATAGAAAAGTTTTTTATTTACTTTTTTTTATTATTTTATCTCCTAGAACTTAGTGAGAGAAGTAGATGCCATTAAGGCCGACGTATTAGCACAGCGGAAGATACACGCATCGATTGTAGATTAGGTTCCGGAGGGAATTATTCTTAGCTTCACGCTGTATCCCGCGCGAG
Source organism: Eueides isabella (assembly GCA_019049475.1). Taxonomy (NCBI): domain Eukaryota; kingdom Metazoa; phylum Arthropoda; class Insecta; order Lepidoptera; family Nymphalidae; genus Eueides; species Eueides isabella. The sequence continues at coordinate 5,353,426 of CM032385.1, forward strand.
GCAGGGACCTAGTGTTAAGTCACTCCGTTTCACTTACGTTCCCGTTACTTTTTGCGTGTTGAGTGGCGGCACTCAACGCCGCGCTTTGCCTTATTACCAGAATTATTTTTCTTATAAATATAATTTAAATATAAATATTACCCCAAGGGTGATTTAAACTTCCAACCATCAAGCTTACGTGCACGCTATCCTATGCCCTGCCAGGGGACAGCGAGGCTTACATAAATCTGAGATAACAATTTTCTGAAGACGTCATATTGTACCAGTCTTGGATTATTAAGGTTAGAACGTGACCTAAATACGCAATAATACACAGTGAAACGAGATATGCCAACACGAATATTAATATCAGCTTTTAAAACACGGAAAAGTGCATTTCCATGATGATAGCACGCTGATTCGTGCTTCAAATAAAAATAGATGTATATTTGCATTTCCTTTTATATTTTCATATACCTTTATAAGTGACTTCAATAAATGGAGGCTATCATTTTAAATCATACTTGAAGAGCGGTTTACATGATTAACATGTATGTATGTTTACTATGATATATTTTGGGAAATTCGACTCAACTGGTTACGGGTAGACTGTGTAGTCCGACTGTGGCAGTATTTCTACCCTAAAAGAAACCCCTAGGTACTCTAAAGGCGAAGGCGGGAAACCTAATAAGCTAGCTATCCACCAAGGCGTCCTGATAGTATGCGAGGTAATCCTGTGGCATCCCGTATAGGTGGAGAGGTTTTCCGCGGTTTTATTAGGTAAGATCGGATTCGCCGATGAGTCCCACAGTACATCACGAATGCAAATGCGAAAGTGCATTTTCCAGCGTTATATAAAAAAGGTGGCATTTGTTTGTTGAGTAAAGCTAAATAAGTAAATGTTAAAATTGAAGATCCTATAATAGAAATTATCACTTTGAGATGTACGAGTATGTACATGTACATACTTGACATTGTTTTATAGTGTATTTTTTTAGTATGATTATCGATGTACGCAATTATGAGCAACATTACGTATTTTTTTCTGTTTATCCATAAATTTATTATTAAAAATAATATATATACTTAGTATAATAAATAAATTGGTTTTTACCAGTGAGGTGACATAATCGCAAGTGATTATGGACGAAAATTGAATCTGTCGTGGTGCAGGGATGTATGATTTAAAGTTACTTGCTTGTGCCACAACAAGAAGCGGCAACTGGTGAGTAGGTCTGATCCCCCCCACCCGAGGAAATATAATATTTAATATTTTCAATTTAAATATTCAATATTTTCGTGTTTTCACTCTGGTAACAAAAAGTCAGTGGTAAAGTCTTGACACTGGGTTCCTAAGTTTGCCTACCCTACCAAGTTCAAGATATAGAGTGAACTGAGTATAGTATAATAGAGAATTCAATGTATCATCATCCCATCTTTCAGCTTATAGTTAAAACGACTAAACGTGCAATCCAGCCTTATAACAAAATCTTAATAATAGTAACAACATTTAATTAATTGTCAATTCTGAATCAATTAATTGAAACTTTATAACATCAAAATACAAAATGTAAAAGTATTGGAAAGTTTATTATAACAATTATTATAAGCTTCAGTTTGATTGATCAAGTTGTTGTCTTATTTATTTGAAAGCTTAGGATTCTTTTGAAATAAAAATATTTTCTTCTCACAAATAGAAACAATTGTTCGATTTATCATCAGAAAAGCTTTTCGAATAAGATTGAATTATATAAATTGGCCATAAGTTGTATTGATAAAATAATATTAATATCACAATAGATTGAGGTCGGTCGTGGCGCAGGACACAAGTGCGCGAGTATAAACTTGACAGTTGGTTTGATTTTCAGTTTTGACTTGAGAATATAAAACTTTTTTTTTTTTATTAGCTTCACGCTGTATCCTGCACGAGGCAGGGTAGGCAGAGGGAACCCGGGAACCTAGTGTTAAGACGCTCCGTTCCACTTCCGTTATACACACAACAAAACGTTTATATTCCTAGCTCTGGTACCAACGCGGATTTTGATAGATTTTTGGATGATAGTGTAAAAGTGTACACTATCATCAAAAAAGGGAGTGTAAGCGTACTCAGAGATAAGTTCTCGAAATTCTTACATGAACGGAAAAAATATCATCATTAAATTTCAAATTATTACTTAATTATGATAATCTGTATTTCCTTTCCTCTTTTTTCTATACCTTCCTTAAAGTCATTTAGTTTTAAATGAAAATATTAATTATTTTCATTTGAAACTATGCTAAAAATATTTGGGTATTTATTTAAAAATACAAATATTTTTCACTTAAATTTTCTTGGAGTAATTTAATTACTTTACATCATCGCTTACTATCGATCTTCTACTAAGTTGCATTGCTGCCAGCTAACTTTATAGTAATTGGAAACTCCTTAATACGATTATTGTCAACATCTTTTCTTGAGTTTCTCGTATTTTTAGTTATTTTATTTAGCGTTTAGATACTTTAATCAACAACATGAATAAGTTGCAACAAAGTTTGTATTTTTCTTTTTTAAAGTGCTATTTCGCACTTAGGAAGGTCCTTTTTTTTCTTCGAGACTCACACGGTATTCCGAAAATGTCAGTAGACAGAGTTAAGACCTAGTGTTAAGACACTCCATTCCCCACTTGCCATTTAATTTTCAAATCACTGAGTCCTAAGCAGCGGAATTCAACGCCGTGCATCGCTAGAAACCAAAATGAGAAAATAAAAATATAAAATAAGTTTTTGAGGTCTGTCGTGGCGCAGCGGCACAAGAGTGTGACTGTAACGGACAGGTTCTGGGTTCGATCCCCGGTCGAGGAAATGAAATATTTAACATTTTCAATTTAAATGTTTAATGTTTCATTTCTTCGCTCTGGTAATAAGGCTAAGCGCGGCGTTGAGTTCCGCCACTCAACACGCAATGCCTCAAATTCGGCGGAAAGTGGGGAACGAAAGTGGAACGGAGTGTCATAACACTAGGTTTCACTTTCATTCCCTCTGCCTACCCTGCCTAGTGCGGGATACAGCGTGAGAGAAAAAAAAAATCATTTGTAAGAATCGAACCGACAACTATCACGCACTGTATAAACTATACATTATTAAATAAAACTCCGCCCCCATTCTGCGGTTACTCTGCGAGTTGAAGGTCTTGTACCGCAAAATTCAACTAGCGCAATAAGTACTGGTCCCACATCGTTACAGTTACTTCATATTTCCTAAATGTATAAACTTCAATGGGATAAAACGTTGTTTAGTGTTGGTGGTAAGTTGGATTTAGCGGTCGACTTCTATAATCTAATTATGTATGGGATTAAATGCTATTAATTCTCACTCGGAAAGCTAACTTTGCTCTAAGCATTAAATTTAAGTTATTTTTTGAAAAAGCGCAACTTTTTATTTTCTTACTATTTCTTCCAAGCAGTCCTAACTTCCGAGCCATTAGTAAATTCTCGTAGGACTGGAGATATTTCTATGTAACTAAACAGTTCACAAGTGCTTTTAATGGCTTAATTCAATAAAACATATTTTGAATTTGCTTATTTTATAATAAAGACCACCATGGTGAAGTCAGTTAACGTTTTCTGTAGACGCGACGAATGTGAGTTCACAGTTTCACAGTTTTCAGTTTTCTTATATCACTTTCATCCGTCTATTAAGACTATTTATTTACCTTTTGACCACGTGGAGGTATTAATTTCAAATTTATATCAAATATTCATATGTTTATTCTACGGTCTCTCAAAGCACAGAAAAATCAACATTCTAAGATACATTTTTACATCGTCTTTGCTGCATTTTGTATAGCATAATATTATTAAATCATATTTTTTACTCGGCAAAGTAGCAGTTTAATTCTTAAAATACTAATTTGATCTTCATAAAACAAGATTTACAAATAAAAAGATTGTAATTAAAAAACTACAACCGCGTCAGGAGCTACGGTCATGCACGACTGACAGACGAAATTTATATATTTATTAGTCCAATCGCCAACAAATTTAAGGTTAGTACTTTAAAAACATAGCATAGCTCGGTTGAAACCTGTACCTTTTAAAATCAGTCATCCAAATCATTCAGTTTTTCATAAATATATCAATTTAATGAAATAATATATCAAAATAACATTTTTCAAGCATTTTTTCTTTTTGGTAGCGCAAATTGAATCTCATGAAAATAAAACAAGAAGTAACCAGAAGAGTTTACAATCCCTTTGAAAAGTCAAGAATATCTTAGAAAATTTATGTTTACTTCAACTTTTTCTTCTCCTTTGACTTTCAAACATCTCGCTTGTCGCAATCTTTGTCGATTGACGTCTAATCGAGCGGAAGGGCCTTTATGAAGTTACGGAAAAATGCTGTTTATTATTTCATTCATTTTCATTTGGAAAAATTCTTTGTTTTTAACAGGCTTTATTGGATCGTAGATCGATGATTTCCAATCATGTAATCAAAGTTAACAACAGAATTCGTTAATTTGTGACTATAGAATGAGATGATATCATTGATTTTGTGTGATAACGACACCAGGATTTTAAAAAACGATTAGACATGACATTCTACTGAAAAATTTATATAACTTCTTCTTATCTTCGCGCTGTACTCCGCACATGGCAGGATAGGCAGAGGAAACTTGGAAACCTAGTATTAAGACACTTCGTTCCCCTTTTTCCGCGAAATTTGAAGCATTGTGTGTTGAGTGGTGGACCTGCACCAAACCAAAGCTGCACTTTACCTTGTTAACAGAGCGAAGAAATGAAAACATTAAATATTTAGTTTGAAAATATTACCTAAATATTTCATTTCCTCGAGTGGGGATTGAACTCACGACCTGTCGTTTACAGTCACGCGCTGCGCCACGATAGGCCTCGAGTTTGTTTCCCCTCTCTAGAAAGTGAAATATTTATCATTATATTTTAAAATTTTAACTTTCCTTTTTATCGCTCTAGTAATAGAAATTAAAACTAAAAAAACATACGGTTATATTGCCAAAGGACAAGAATTCAAATTCAATTCAAAACATAATCGTTGTAAATAAGTAAAATAGATAGAATTTGATCATTCACATTTTTGTTGTAAAGTGATATGAAACTTGATTGCAGCTCATGTTTTGTTTTTTAAGTTATACACTCAATATTCAGTGTCAATACACATTGCTCTCCACTTTCATAATCAGCAACACCGAGCATTTCCGAGCGGGAAATTGAAAATAATCATGGTAAATTCTCATGCCACACATTAATGCCACAGACATAGGATTTGCAATTACTTGTTGCCCAACTAGCCACAAAAACAGATTGGGAAACAAAAATATTAAATATATCATTGAAATTGAAAGTTACAGTCGCCTGATACTCCCATAATTAAGTTATACCATAACACTTACGTATATTTCAAATACGCTCTTAAAATTTATATATCTATATAGTAGTAACGAAACGGTCACAATCTAAGGACCAAAGCCAACTTTGAAAGGGTCGTGTTTCCAAGTCTCACTAAAATTATTGCTATAAAGTTAGGTTAGTAACGCACGTGTGAAACTATTTCTAAGAAATGTTGTACAGAGTTTACAATAAATAAATATCTACGTGCATATACATAAATATATAATTAATTTAATAAATAATATTTTATACATTAAATAAATAGAAAAATGTGATTTTGTATGGCGTTAAGTTGCGCCTTACGGAATGCCTCTAGTAAAATATACATACATTCTGTAATCCGTGTAGAAATCATGCCATCTTGCGAAAGCGCTATACCAATGCGAAACTACAATCTCTCATATATTTAAAAAATTTTGAGAATAAAGAAAAAGAGGCGTGTCGTGGCGCAGCGGCACATGCGTGTGACTGTAAGCGAGAGATCCCCACTCGAGGAAATTAAATATTTTATATTTTCAAATTAATATTTTCATTTCTTTGCTCCGGTATCAAGGCAAAGCAAAGCGTTGAGCTCCGCCACTCAACACGCAATGCTTCAAATTCGGCGGAAAGTAGGAACGGAAGTGGAATGGAGCGACTTAACACTAGGTTCCCAAGTTAACTCTGCCTACACTGCCGTGTGCGAGAATACAAAAAAAAACTGAATGAGTCAGAAAAAGAAATCGTTTTAGTAAATATTACATAACATAACGCACACGTACACTAAACGAAAATTATTTAGAAATAATAAAATGAAACTTGTTATTAAGAGATCCAATTATATATTAAAAAAAACGTAATTTGAATGTTAAAACTATTCATTAAAAATAATTTCCAAGAGCAACATGTTCTCGGTAGCAGTGTAACCCCGCCTTAATTGTAGGCTATACGGCTACTAAATTTATCACGAAATTTCGAGCAAATTTTAGGTAAGCCGTTGATATAATGACTTTTGATATTGTAATAGGTACCTAACATTTTGGCTTTAAAGATCAAGTCTTAAGTGTTATAGAAGATTTTTTTAAAATAAAACCGAGAATTCCTATCATTCATCGTATATAATCACGTAAAGACCGAGTTCATTTTATTATATATACGACACCTTCGAATGAGGCAGAGAGAGTAATCCTTTTTCCACCTAATTCTTGAGACATTGACTGGAGGGAGACGGAATTCAACCCCGCGCTTTATTTAAAACCAGGGCTTAGAAACGAGAATAGTTATTTTTTTTCCAAGTGGAGTTGAAAACCGTAAATCACCTAACTCATATAATAACATTCTTAATATATATTTTTTCTTCGTGGAATATAAAAAATACAATATTTAACAGATTCTTTGAACCATGAATAACACAATTAACTAAAAAATCTGCATGTTTAATTACACCAGGATCATGGGTCGTTTTTCATTATAACAGTGTTGTTTTAATTAAAGTTAGAGGAATTTCAAATTACTTTTACATATTCATGAACGATTGACTGACTATATGAAAGAAATGTCAGTTTTTAAATTAGTTTGTTAGTTGTTTTATTATATACGAAGCGTAGTCCGTAATTTATTTTACGTCAACGTAAATATAACGTTAATCTTGTTTTTTTCGTTGTCATAAGAATTTCGAGAAATCTTGTCTAAGTGCTCCTCTCTCCATGAAATCTACATGCCAAATTCCAGTCTTTTACTGTTAGTAGTTTTGCCGTCGTTTCTGAGTAGAAATGACAAAAAAAAACTTTCTTCTAAAAAAATATAGATAATCCTTGCGATATTTTTCACCTTTGCCTTTTTTTATGCAAGTGGATCATTCTAACTCATTCAACGGCTTTCTGCTTCAACTTCAGGTGCATAAATGCTGACGAATACCAAATCTATACTCTTTATTATGTATATGTACATCATAAGCTAGAGGAGCTAGCAGGTATTACTATGCATACGGCAGGCGACGTATACTCTACTGAAATTTTTCTCAATTTCCATCCATCTATCTTTCGTGTTTTAAAAGAATAACGGTATTTTCCGACCAAACAAAAGAAAACACATATTGGTCAATAAATTAGATTTTTTTAATTCATTAAGTATCTTTTATTAAAAATATTCGATAAATATAAAAAGAGATCATGCTGGCCTACCCATCGACTGGTACAAACACACAAAAAATTGTCCATTGTTAAAGTTTAATACAAATGTTGTTGTAAAATAATAACAGTTACTTGAAATATGCACATACAATTGTAGGCACAATAAAAAATTATAATGTAAAATAGTACTCGTATATTCGCCCTAATTGGCTTTTCGCTATTTTAAAATCTTCAAATATATTGGTATATAATTTATATTTTTACCTTTACGCTGTATCCTGCACACGGCAGGGTAGACTGAAGGAACCCAGAAGGAATGTAGTGTTCCCGACACTTCCTTCCGTTTGCCACTTTTCGCCGAATTTGAAACCGCCCGGTTACCAGAGCAAAGAAATTTGTGTGGTGTACTGGAGCCCTGTCGTGGCGAGCGGCACAAACGTGTGACGGTAACCAACTGGTTGTGGGTTCGATCCCCACTCGAGGAAATAAAATATTTAATATTTTCAATTTAAATATTTAATGTTTTCATTTCTTCGCTTTGGTATAAGGTAAAAATTTCCGCCACTCAACACGCAATGCCTCAAATTCGGTGCAAAGTGGGGAACGGAAGTGGAACGGAGTGTCTTAATACTAAGTTCCCAAGTTCCCTCTGCCTACCCTACCATGTGCGGGATACAGCGTGAAGCTGAGTTAGTGAGTAAAATATTTTATTTGAAAATATTAAATATTTAAATAGAGATATTTGGTAAGAGAGGGAGGGGGAGACCTCGGTTGACCTTCGAAAACACAGTATCGACGATACTGGAGGAAGGTCACGTAAAAAGCATGAGGACCCCCCGGAGGGCATGTATGAAGAGGTTGATGACAGTGGACGAGGCGAAAGAGGTATGCCGAGACCGTAGCGTTTGGCGCTCCGTTCTCTCTGCCTACCCCGCTAGGGATATAGCGTGAAGCTAAGTTAAGTTAAGTTAAGTTAAATATTAAATAATTAAATTGGAAATATTAAAAAAATCAATTCCTCGAGTGGGGATCGAACTCACGACCTATTACCGTTACCGTCGCACACTTGTGCCCTTGAACCACGATAAACCTCATATAAACCTCATATTTTAGCCTGTAATGTTCATCACTGAGTGAAAGGCCGATAAAAGGCTATAATCGGGATACAGCGTAAAAGTAGCGTAAAGGTAGTTAGGTAATAAAAAAAGTTAAATAAATAGTATGTATATAATGTCATTTTAGCTTTTTACTGCGAGAGTGATACGAGAAAGTTTAGTTTCCAATCTAACATTGAATTCTTATTAATTTTACTTAGAAGAAAGTACAATATAGAAAAATAATTAAATGTGTATCTATAAAACATAATAAAATTGAAAATAAGGTAGAGATTTTTACACGTCTTTTCTAAATAAAGTTTTTTGCAAACATGCCAAGTTAATAAACTGTCGGAACATGCGAATGACGTTCCTTTTTTATCTTTTTTTCTATATCTTCGTCATGTTCAATGAGCTGTAATTTTGTACACGCATTCAGTTTGGATGACAAGCTAATTAACGTCATACTAAAACCAACATGGGGGCAGAAACGTATCCAGTCATCAGAAAAAAAGGGGGACAACCACCTTATCAGCTAAGTGCAAATCGGGATATGAGATGACTTATGATCAGCTTTTACTTTCTCGTAAAAAAAACCGTGAAACTATGAAGATCAAAACGTGTGTCGTCATAAAAGAACTAGAGTTAGGAGTTACATTGTGCCCAATACTGTGGATCTCGTGGAGTATCTCAAATACCAAACTAGTATTTTTCCATAAAAGAATTGATTAAGAGAAAATTAAATCACTTTATTTTAAATCTAATCAACCTAAATATTGAAAACGATAGACTGTCTAAACGACAGCCTAATACTTACTTCTTGATAAATACTGGAGATGAAGTTCAGCATACTCACAATCAAATTTGTATAATTTTATTATGTTACAATGTAATAACACAAAGCTGATCTCATGATGGACTGATGATAAGAGACTTAAATTGAAAGAGGAAAGAAGTTTGAAGAGCGCCACTGAAACTTCTCTGATAAAGGAAAAAAGTCCCATTAAAATGCTTTAATTCCCTAATTTCCACCGAGTTCTAGACGCCTTGTGGTTTGAGTGGTGAACTGAACGCCGTGAAAGTTAAATGCCCCTTTTATGTATAATGTATATTTTTTTTTATATTTAGAACAGTCATTTATTACGTAATTATTACGGTCAGACTATTCTTTGGTGGCATGACAGTCTTTTTTTATGGAAAAGACAATACAAACGAGCGTACGGGTCACCTGATGGTGAGTGATAATTGTCGCCCACGGCCCCGTGTAACGCCAGGGGAGCTACAGGTGCGTTGCCGGCCTTTAAGGTGGAGGTAGACGCGCTTTTTGAAGATACCCATGTCGTATCGATCTGGAAATACTGCTGCCGATATCTAAGATTTACAATGCCAACTAATTTTCATAAAAATAAATATAAATCAAATTTAACATAATCGCTATAAGGAAGCTTTTTGCAAAATGCTCATTCCTTATAAGTCGTCGTTAGCGTAATAGCGTTAGAAACTTTGAACAACGTTCAAATTTAAGTTAAAAAGCAATTTTTTAGCGTAATTTCCACGACGTGTAGTTTATTACAAGAAACGAATGCCAGTGCGGTGAAGGGTGCTTCGGTTGCCATATTTCACTTGAAAGTAAACTTTGTAAGTCTTAATTAGAGCTTTGAGACTAGACGAAAGAGCGGTTTGTTGTACTCGTATAGGTATTGTTTTTTAAATGGGAGTCGTTAATAATGTCAATAAAAATCACAATATTGCAAAAATTAAGAGAGTTAGTAGCTTTTTTCGTTCGTCGTATTTCGGACAATTCAAGATACGGTATATTGACAGACGAAATTGAACGCCAAGCTTTATATAATAATAACCGCGAAATCATAGCTATGGTCTCAGGTACTCTGCGACTACACCAAATCAGTCATTTTATCGTTGTCCCAAATATTAAGAAATAATGATAAAATGATGAAACAGTAATCGTCAGCAGTTTTAAGTAATTTACAGTCGCATTGAATTAAGATTAAATTGGCCCAATATGTAGAGACCGATTAAAACTTGATCACAAGTTTCGCAATTAGGGAAAGACGTTAATTAGGCTTATTGAACAACATTTCAAGAGTTTCAACGGTAAATATTTAATTGGATTACTCTAAACTTTAGAAGACGATTTTAGTTTCAATACAAATATAGTAGATACAGATTCTCTTGTAAAAGCATTAATAAATGTTGTACGGCGCTGTCGTACCCCTAATAATATTTAATGTTGTAAATGTCATAAATGATGTTTTTACCAATGTAAATGAAAATTTATAATAATATAGACGGAATATCAAAATAACACGTGGTCTTTATAATATATGCATAACTTTGAGCGGGCAAAGCCGCACGTGGGCCGCTGGATCTTAAACTTAATATCGAAATATTAAATTTGAATCAAGTCAAATTACATAGAAAAGTTAGTAACGTCAGTCCTATGAGGAGCTTACTACCAGCTCGAAAGCCAGTTTTGCTTAACAGTTGCAATTATAAAATATAATTTACACTAAATGTATAGCTAGAATTACAGAGTAATAGTTGAATGAGTGTGTTTAAAACTTTGGATTTCGAAACTTTAGGCCGCCATCGTCTAATTAATTAACTAGCAGTTTGTACTTGCATGGTGTTGGTAAAGTGATGATTGCTGGTTCAAATCCTTGTCAAATTATAACTGAATTAACTTTGTGTAGCATTTTTGCAAGTATTTCTAAGGCCTACTCAGCCTACTTAACTCGGTATTATACTTTTATTAGGTAATTGAGTGCTAATTAATAGGCGATTGTCCTATATTAACCTTGTCAAGTTTAGAATCTGGTCTATAAAGAAATAAAAAAATATATTATAAATCATATTTTTACATGACTTTTCTGTAAAATTTTTCAATATATTGAATTTTGATATTTTAATAACATAAATTTGAAAATCTGTCGTCGTTAACAGGCCCACTGCTGCCCCTAATTGTAAACGATCGATTATCCCTCGGGGATATGATTATATTTATATTATTTTCATTTCCCCGTTTGGCTAATCAAAACGCCCCGTCGAATTATTCTATTTGAGCAACCGAAAAGTTACCACAAATTGGAGAACGCAGTGTTTTAACACGAGGTGTGGCCCCTAGTGTTTTTTTATCATAAAAAATACAGCTCTTTTTTGTTTTTATAACCAAGTATAAGTATACAGAAGACAGTGAAACATCACAATTTCTTTTGTTGTTGTCTTATCCGATATTCGCATGCTAACGGGAAGCCAAAATAATTTACAATAGTCATTTCCGCCTCACTCCCTTATCTGGCTGCGATCGTCGAAAATGCCCCTAGAATTTAAAAGGTTTTAGAATACCTTTTTTATGTGTTTAAGGGTACGTCAGATTAATGAAATCTTCATTTATCTTTATTAAATTTGGGTGAAAGCTGTTTATTTTGTATGTAAATACGAATATTATTCGTTTACAAAAATAATGGTTTTCGTTTGTTTATAAACGTTATATCCCGCTCACAGCGGGGTCAGCAAATGGAACCTGAAAATCTAGTACTAAAACATTTTGTTCCCATTAAAAAAAAAATCATAACCCAATCTTCGCATATTTCTAAAGGCATTGCGGGTTGAAAGGCGGAACTCAATGGTGCGCGTTCTTTCAAGTTTGGCGGAAATGGGGAAACGGAGACCAGAGTTTCTTAACTCAGAAGAGAACAGAGTTTCTTAACAACAGGTTCCTAAGTTCCCTCTGTCTACCCTGGCATGTGCGGGATACAGCGTGAAGCTAAGAGTCGTTCTTCTTTGCGGATGATTTTATTAAAGTATATGTTAAAATCAACATCAACTGCTCACCATCAATCGGCTTGCAAAAAATAGATATATGGCAAAAAGAATGTTATAAAGTGAAAAATAAAAGCCGCGTTAAAACTTTAATGTGTTCGTTTGTGTGTGGTTCAATATAATATACTTGTACTCTCGTGATTACCTATAATATGTACAAATGATTTTCTAAATAAAGTACATTTTGTTTTTATTATTTGACCGTTAAAAGTCGATGTTGGCCACTCCATTCCATTCCTCACTTTTCGCCAAATTTGAAGCATTGCAAGCACAATGTGCTTTATTACGAAAAAATTAAAATATAAAATATGACATTTCCTCGTGCCTCTACGCTACGAAATACATAAAATTTTAAATTATTATAATTTTTCTGCTCTGATTAACATAGTGCGGTGTTAAGTTTCGCCACTCAACACACAATGTCTCCAAAGGTGGTACATGGAAAAAGGGATTATCGTTACACTTGGTTGCCTCTGCGTGAAGCAAAAAAAATATTTTTTTTTATAGTAGGTAAAATACTTATGGAAACTCTACGATCGGTACACGTGTTCACCGGCGGTCGTGTATTGAATGAAAATACTTGACTTTTATGACATTACGTAGTCTATATAATCATTTACCCAGAACACGTCCTTGGCTATTGATGTAGTTAATTTTTATTTCTTTTATACTTTAAAGGAGATTGCCTTAAGACTTTTGAGAAGATATTTAGGTCTATTTTTTATATATTTAATAGATAAATGATTGGTTGGGGTGGGGATGGGACATGAAACGACAACGGGGCTACACACTTTTACAATTAGTAATTCGTAAGAAAATTGTTGTCTTTTCTATATCATTATGCAACAGTACTAAACTTACATTTAAAAAATTTTAAAAAGCGTATAAAAATGCAACAGTTTTTGTTCTATTCCAATAGTTACAAAATTAGTACTGCCCGTGTTTATCAGGTAGAACAAAAAGATTCTTCTACCGCCTTTCCTGATTAAAATACGTAGTGTGTTAAGAATGCATAGCGAATTTTGTGTTTATTAAAAAATAATGATTTATTTATTTATTTATGAATAACTTTTGACCTATTCAAAGTAATCCCCATAAGATATCATACACTTGAGCCAACGTTTTTTCCATTCTTCGAAGTACTTCAAAAACATTGTTCAGTGCCTTCTTCGATGTCGTCTTTATCTAGTCAATTGGAGCGTAGCGTCGTCCTTTCATGGGCCTTTTCAGTTTCGAAAGCAGAAAAACGCCACAGGAGGCCAGATCTGGGGAATATGGTGGGTGCGACATCCTTAGTATGTTGGTTCGCGTATATTGCATATATTGCAGGTAATATTCCTTATTGACCGTTCTGACACCCGGGAGGAACTCATGACATCATTTTCTTTACTTCATCTATTTTTTCGTCTGTAGTTGAAGTGCTCGAAAGTGATGAAAGATACTCCGTGCTCCAATTTTACAGACTGGCGTGTTGAATGGATCTCAATACGTCTCTCACCTCTTTGTCTTGTTACCAAAAATAAAATGAAAATAATACATTTCCCTGATCAAGAACGAACTGAAAACAAACGGGTTATAATCAGAAGCTGTTCCTCTAAAATTTAATAGCGGCCGCCATTTAAATAAATACATTTTCGATATAAAAGTAATTTGCAGTTATATACTCATAAAATCAGATATCAGTACGAAGTTTGCTATATTCAGATTGGATTTCGAATAAAGCCGATCGAAACTGTAACTATTTGAGTTTATATTGAATTCCGCGAAGGTGTATTTAAATACAACCTTCTATGTAATCTATTTATGGAACTAAGCAGAGAAATAATATTATTTTCAGAATTCCGTGTTCAATGAGTAAAACGGGATCATAGATTCTACTCCACATCCGTTCGTCCTTGTATATGTTTGACACCAAATTAAATCTCATGAACCTTAATAGATAGACGGAAAAAAAACTTAGGTTGCTACAAAAACTAAAAATATTAAAAAACAGTATAAAATATATATTTATGAGAGCTCCAATACAACAAACATGTAAATTATTTCCTTTTTAAAGAAGAAGGCTTCGTACAATTCTTAAGAAGAAGATTTTCCTTTTTAAGAATTATACGGAGCCTTTTACAAGTTCAACTCGCATTTGGGTGGTTTTAATATATTTTTTCTTATAATAAGATATTGAGCTTAGAATAAAGAAACCGTAATTCTATTTTTTTTTTCTTATAATATTTTAATTAAAGTAACTTAATCGTAAATCCGATTATCGTGCGTACTATTTTCCAATACAAAACCAACGAAAGCTTAGTTTGAAAATGTGTATATTATTTATTCATTATTTTATGATAAGTATAATTAATTTAAGCTATACTTATCACCAGGTTATTAGGCCATAGGCCATCAAGGCGCAGCGGCACCATGTCTAACTTTAAATGAGACAGGCTGGGATTCGATTTCTACTCGGGAAATTCTTTATTTCAATTTCGCCTGGCGAATGATAGGATGAAGCCTGAATTTATTCATTCCATTCAAGCTTTGTCCTATATCCCGCAAGGGACAGAGTAAACGGAGAAAACTGAGGAACCTAGTGCCAAAACACTCCGGACCTATTACGACACTCTCGTTCCCTACTTTTTACCAATTTTGACGCATTGTGAGTTGAGTAGTAGAAATCAGTGCCGCGCCTTGTTACCAGTGGATGAATAGAAGTATTAACCATTTCATTTCCTTTAGTAAAGTTCGAATATATACCCATCGATAATATACCATAACTTGAGCCTAGGGCCAGGGGCGCAGAGGCACTGACATGGCAGTTGAAATTTGCCTGACAATCGAAGCCTACAGCTTGGAGCTAAAAATAAAATAATATTATATATAATTCCCTAATAAAATAACCCTATAATTCCCTAATTCTGTCTCGTTTAAAATAAATTCTATTTCCACGGTTCTACTTTTGAACGTACACAATTTTTATTCTATTTTCATGTATAAGAAAAATAGATATTAAAAAATATATTTTCTTTACAGATGGTCACCAAAGGAAGCATTTGTAATTAAAAATCATGGATCCCCACAGCAAAATCTATCATATTTACGAAATAAGATGAAATGCGAAACAAAAATGAATTTGACTAGAGGATTAAGAAAAGCACCTCACAATGAATGATAAAGAACAAGACTACCCTTTTATTAGTAATATAAATTTTACATTGGATGGTAACTACACAGACAAAGAATTCATTGATATATTTAATGTAACAGAAGGAAACGGAACTAGTATAGAGGTAGGATTAGTTAACAATTGGTGGGCTTTGATAGCGTTGATTCTAGTTGTGTGTACAGCAGCTGGTAACGTTCTGGTTTGTTTGGCGATTTATTTGGAGAGAAGATTACAGAATGTAACCAATTACTTTTTAATGTCGTTGGCGATAACTGATCTACTCGTCGCTATATTAGTGATGCCCGTGGGGATTTTGACTTTAGTGAGAGGTAAGTAATATTTAATTTTGCTTATATTATTCTTTAGGCGATTACTGTAAAGCAAGTTGGCAGAGGGAATGTAGTGTTACGATACAATGTATTCAGATTTGCGTGTTAAGAGTTGCTAAAAAAGATACTTATTTTTCAATATTCAACCGCCATAGCTATAGACTGCGAATTTAAATACAATTCATCAAAATGTGTAATACTTAGCTGTGTTATATATTTATAATAAATAAACATAAGATTCTATGTGTGTTATTACATATCATGATATTATATAAATACGATACGATTAGACCTACAGTGTAACTGTCTGCTGTGGGAACGCTATCAATTTAACTGACTTGTCAAAGACGCAACCTGACACGTCAGCTCTTCAACGCGCTATAAGCGATGTCATTCATGATGCCACTAGAGCAAATTAAAATTCAAATATTTTATTCAAAATAAGAAGTCACAAGCTTTCTTTTTTGAACGTCAAACAATTTACCACTTCGGTTTTCTTGTCTTTGTTGAATGTTGTGGAGATGTGATCTCTTAGCTGATCGAATCTGCAACGAAGGTAGGATCTTTAGGAAGCAATGTATATAGAGGATGATGAGGAGACCGTAACATTTTGCTTAGGGATGAATATAAGCTAATTATCAAATTCAGTTATTATGTTTTACGAATTCCAAAGATTAGCAATATTTAGTCAATTATTACAAACAATGAAAATAAATTTTCCCAAGTGATTTCGATTTTCTTAGAAAAATATATAAAATATTACCACTTGAAGGCTACAGGCTACCGTCTGCACTCATCGATGTGATAATGACGTCTTAATAAAAAATAATAAATTAGTAGCTAATATCATTTTATTTTTTCGTTATTTAATCGGTATATTGGTTGTGGATACGATGGTGTGGGTTCGATTTCACCGCTACGTTGCATTGTCTCGAACGGTATGTTCTTTAAATAATTTCCCTTTACATACGCTATGTATATACGTAATATAGGCAAGAAATTAAAAAAATATATATTTATATGATATTTATATACTACACAAATAAGATATTTATTAAACTAGTCTAAGGAAAAATCTTTTTCTTAGAATCCTCTAGACGTTATTTGATAAAGGCTTGATTTAAGCTAAAATAATTATACTAATTACTGAAAACTATTTACTGAAAACACGAATCCAATATAAGACACGCTTTACAAAGAGTGAGGATTATTTCTAGAAAATTAGGTATAATGTAAAAGAATTCTTTTATAATCCTTAAGCTAAAGACTTAAAAAAACACTCTTTTTGAAATTTTGGACTACTGTGAAATCATTGTTTGACATAAATAAATTGGGTTAAATATTTAGTAACATTTTTTTGGGGAACGGAAGTGGAACGGAGTGTCATAACACTAGGTTTCACTTCCGTTCCCTCTGCCTACCCTGCCTAATGCGGGATACAGCGTGAAGCTGAAAAAAAAGAAAAAAAAAAAAATAGGAACATTTAGTATTGATGCCAGCGCAGGTACTATAATTATAAAGAAAATTGTATAGCATTTGGTATTAGGCATTTATAACATTGCACATGGCCACAAGCGTGCGACTGCAAGCATGAGAAGTTATGGGTTCTATCTCCACTCGAGGTAACAAATTATTTTATATTTCTATTCTTCGCTCTGGTAACTAAGTAAAGCGTGGCGTTGAGTTCCGCCACTCACCAAGCAATACATTAAATTCGACGGAAAGTGGGAGACGGAACGGAGTGCCTTGACAGTAGCTTTCCAAGATCCTTCTGACTACACTGCCATCCGCGTTATACAGCGTAAAGCAAAAAAAAATAATACGCCCGAAACAAAAAATCATGAATGAAAAACTAAACGAACCTAAAAAAAACGTGTCACTGGTCTTTTCTTTTGTCAATTTAACTCTAGCAAGATCTGATAGACCTAAAATAAAACATACTAATGTTATTTGCAATGGACAAGACAAATCATTCTTTCATTTAATCATTCGTTTGTTAAATTTTTTCGCCCTCACACGTTATATCAAGCAAGGCAAGGAGGCTTTAATGGAAAGTGATAGAGCTAACCGCCGCTCTTTGACACCAT
Source organism: Eueides isabella (assembly GCA_019049475.1). Lineage (NCBI taxonomy): Eukaryota > Metazoa > Arthropoda > Insecta > Lepidoptera > Nymphalidae > Eueides > Eueides isabella. Next base: position 5,371,424 of record CM032385.1, read on the forward strand.
AGATGAAAAATAAATATAAACGCTGTCGGCGTTGCACCATAAAGACCATATCATATTATTTTTAAACAAAAAATGTATATAAAAATCCAAGCATACTTATAATATATAACTTTAACTTCTTATAAACTTCAAGCTTTGTTTTATTTTTATTATTTTTTAGTTTAAAACTGTATCACAAAAACGATTTTGGAATCTAAACACCTAGTATTAAAATATTCAGTTGTAACCAGTACGCTTCCGTTTCCCATTTTTTGGTGATTTGCATTTTGTGTTGAGTGGAGATCAACGCCGCGCTTTGCCTTATAGCTAGAAGGACGAAAAAATATTAGACACTTAATTTTCTTGACTGGAAATTGAACCCACAATCAGTCACGTGTACAGTGCGCCTCGATAGGCCACTCATTTCAACTTGTTAATACAATAAGATTTCTAATGAACGCACAAATTACTTTGTTAAGATTGTAACAGTTCTAACTCGATCTACTTCAGGTGAACAAAGATTGCCCTAAGGCTTCGTGTTTTGTTCACTAAGTAATATTTCGCCTTTTAATTATAAATTTTGTACGTGGTGTAAGATTGATTAGCTTAATAATTTTAATTAATGTTGACAAATTCATTCATTTATGTTTTAATTTATTCCAAAGTGTTATTCGTTGATTAAGAATTTTATTGAGCTCTGTTGAAGAGAACACTAGCGTGCGACATGTTGTCGTTCGATTCCCATCCATTTTTCATACCCTCGCTTTGGTAGCAAGACAAAATGCGGCGTTAATCTGAAGATTACTCTCAAGATTAGACTCAGCTTCACTCTGTATCCCGCACATGGCAGGGTAGGCAGAGGGAACTTGGGAACCTGGTTTTAAAACACTCCACCCCACTTCCATTCCTCATTTTCCACCGAAATTGAGGCGATGGGTGTTGAGTGCCGCGCTTTGCCTTGCTATCAAAGCGAAGAAATAATATCATTAATATTTAATTTGACAATATTAAATATTTCATTTCCTCCATTTGTAATCGAACCCATAACCTATCGTTTACAGTCACACACTTGTGCCGCTGCGCCACGACAGTCTCAAGATAAAGATGCTCTTTATAATCATTTGTTCACTAAGAAAATATACCAAATTCAAAAAATATATAAAAAATAATACGACCAAATAATAGACACGTATGTGAAGATACACTTGATACAAAATCTTTACACGAAATATACTCAAAGCGCGCTTTAATTTAATTCAATGTCACTGGTGACAATTAGGGCAAGGTTGATTAACGAGCTTTGTGGCGGAAGGCAGACAGTGTTTGCGATTCGGCTAAATGCAATGGCGTGTCACATTATAAAACTACCTAAGTTTATTATTTTGAAACAGAGCTGGCCTTAAAATTATGAATATTTATATATTAACGCTTGAAATATGTAGATTAAAAAATATAATCTAATAAATTATATGTTATATATTGTTTATATATCAACATTATATTTTAAATAACAATTGATTGAACGATGCATCTATGCTCCCTTATATATGCGCTGAGATTAAAAAATACTTGTAGATATTGCGGTTGAAATAACTTTTTAACTATTATAAACTGTCATAACAATTCTCAAATGTGTTGTATGGCAAATATGTTAATATCTAACTCATCATCTTTTTTTCAGTCTTCCGCACGTGACAGGGTACGCAGAAAGAACTTAGGAATCTAGTGTTTAGACACTCCTTCTCCACTTTCCGCTGAATTCGTTGAATAGTGGAACTCAAACGCGTTTTGTGTTTAACTTGATCGAAGAAACGAAAACATTAAATATCAAATTTGAAAATATTTAACATGTCATTTTCTTGAGTGGTGATCGAACCCACAACCTGTCACGTTTACAGTCACACGCTTGTGCCCTTGTGCTACGACAGGCCTCGATTAACAATTTAATTATCCTATAACTATATCCCGCAAGTAGATACATATTCTCATATGGCAGGGTAGGGAGAAGGAACTTGGGAACCTAGTGTTACGACATCCGTGCTACTTCCGTTCCCCACTTTCCGCCGAAATTGAGGCATTGCGTGTTTAATGGCAGTACTCAACGCTTTGTTTTGCCTTGTACCAGAGCGAAGAAATAAAAAGAAATATTTTCTGGGGATCGAATCGACAACCTATTGGTTATAATCACACGTTTATGCGAAGAGCGAAGAGAATACTTAACTCAACGCCGCGTTTTGCCTTATGTTACCAGAGCTAGAAAATAAAAAGAAATATTTTCCAGATCGTTGTGATCAAACTCACAACCGTCATCACGCTCTTCTCATCAGCTGAAGCGTCATAAAGGTTTTTCCATAAACATAATTTAGAAAAAAACTTTGATTATCTGAATTGTAATACGTTTTCAATAAAATTTGAGGCCTGTCGTGGCGCAGCGGCACAAGCGTGTGACTGTAACCGACAGATCCCCAAACGAGGAAATGAAATATTGAATATTTTCAACTTAAATATTTAATGTTTCATTTATCCGCTCTGGTAAAAAGGCAAAACGCGGCGTTGAGTTCCGCCACTCAACTCACAATGCCTCAAATTCGGCGGAAAGTGGGGAACAGAAGTGGAATGCAGTGTCTTAACACTAGGTTTCCGGGTTCCTTTTGCCTACGCTGCCTCGTGCGGGATAAAGCTAAAAAAAAAGAAATTAAACTCTTTTAATCGATTTTAATCGCATATAATATCTACTAAATATACGCAATTAATTCGGTTATAAGGGTTTTATTCAAAACATTATTAATTTTTTTCCCATAAATACATAATACGTAACTCTTACACAAAAACATAAATAGTACAATATTGTTTATGTTTCCATAGTTAAAAAAAGACTTAATAAGGTAGAAAGCATTAATAACGCCTCGGTTGTGGCCACATTGCTACTGACATTAGGGTGAGCCAAATAAATGATCACGACTACGCTAAATTCGTCTTTCGCATGTTTTATATCACATTTATAAATAACCTTTTGGTTTATATAAATGTTTTTAGGATTTCCATTTTCGATATATATTTTACGAGTAACCTTCCAGCAGCTTCGCGAGCTTGAATTGCACTCTCTCTCTCTCCTTCTGTCAGCTTCACGCTGTATCCCGCACATGGCAGGGTAGGATGAGGGAACTTGGGAACCTAGTATTAAGACACTCCGTTCCACTTCCGTTCCCCACTTTCCACTGAATTTGAAGTATTGTTTATATATAACCATTATGGGGTGGGCAATGTGAGCGTGCTCCGCTTTGCTCCTTCGGACGACTATTTATAAACCTAAATTTGAATACTAGAACAACAAATAGCGTTAGAATATCCCAGTTCGTTACCAGATGCTAACAAACTGGACACCCAAGTGGCTAACAATTACTTGATATTTGCAATTGTAATGGACGTAGATAGTTTCTAACAAAGATAACAAGATGCTGAACGAAAATTCCTTAGTTGGTTTGTACGTTAGAAGTGTCCAAGGTTTAAGTTACAGGCTAATCTAAGCATCTGAACTAAATATTTTTTTTATATATATGAATTTAATCACGACAAAGCTGAGTAGTTAAATAGTATGTATAATATATTAGACTTGACATTTATTTATTATTTTTATTTGTTAAAATGAGCCCGGTGAAAGGAGCTAACCCACAAAGAAGTTATTTCAGTATGTAATATGAGTTTGAGGCTACATATATTATTTTCATCGATTTTGACAAATTATTAAGATTTTGACAGAAAAAAAAATATTTAAAACGAAATAATTGAAGAAAATTCGAAAAAAATCTTTAAATATAACAAAAAAATATTTTTTCAGTAATAAAAATCTCTAAAAATTATAGAACAATGAAATGTTTGAATTTTCAGATAAAACATAATGAACTGTTCTAAAATGTTCCTAATTTTTGATTATTTATACAATTAATTTATTTCATTATCTATGAAAATTAACTCAATTTACACCTTAACGAGCGATCAATACAGCGCCAGGAAATTACTTCAACACCTATTATTACATTAACATACTATAATATGGATTGATGAGTTAATAGTAGCGAGATAACAAGGACTGGAATGAATATCTAGATTAAGTAAACGTACGATTTACAGTAAGATATTTGTTTATTAAGGAGCTATTAAATGATTAAACAATTAAAATTTTATAAATAAATATTTAATATAACTGACTAAATTATTCATTTAGCATTATCAATAGAAGACTTTGAAAACTTGATGTGTAAACTCAATATAGGCGATCAAAGAGATTATATTTATTATTGCAGCAAGCGAAGCGATTAGGGTGAAACTTCAGGGTACATATTAAAAATAGTTCTTCTTGGAATAAACAAAATACCGCTGTAGCCTTTGTTAAGGTTGGATGGATGAAAGTTCGTCTTTTTTGTCCTTGATCAAATCGGACCAGGAAAATACATGACATGTATACTATGTTGTGTATTTCTCTAGACCTACTATATATCTCCCTGATTAACATAATCATTAATGACGTTTCTATTTGAGAAACTTAACTAAAGTATAAAATATACTACATGTTTACTACATATAACTACTACTACTTATGTAATTAGTACCAGCACATGACAGGGGAGGCAGGGGAAAACATTTTAACCTAGTGTTGGACATTCCGTTCGAATCAAGACATTTCATGTTGAGTAGTGACAATCTAACGCCTTGCTTTGTTAGAGCTGAGAAAATTTAAATATTACATACTTAATTTTCTCGGGAATGTGTCGCGTTTATAGTCGCACGCTTGTGCCACTGCGCCACGACAGGCGCCGACAATCTGCTCCTGCAGTTGCGAATAAATTACCACGGTTAAATCACTAATCAGTCGATTTTGATAAAGATTCTTCATCATCATGGCATGTTTAATTCAAAATGAAATGGCATTATATTGATGTAATAGCTTTATAAATAACATTTATTTTTTTGCAATAAATAAAAGGAAAATATTACAAAGGATTACCTTTAGAAATCCTTTTAAGAGGAAATAGGTATAGTTTATTTTGGTCTATTTCGTTGGGCTTAATAGTAGTATATATGTACATTGCAGTGTACACACACAAAAGTTTTACCATATTGTACCATATTTTTAGCCTTGTTCATAAAAAAGTACGTATTTTGTATGTAAACTTTTCCCTCAAATCACTGGCTATTAGTGAAAGCTGCAATCAAATCCGTTACGTAGTTTAAAAGTTGCACGCGTCACTTCAAAGCTACTTTGTCTTATACTGTGTATAAATTCACAAAATATTCTACCACATGTTCCAAACTAAATTCAGAATCGACAATATATGTCGAATGCTGAGGGGCATAAGCCAACGACTGTAAATGCGACCAATTATGGATACGATTCCTTCCCTTCGACAGGGGAAGTTCCCACTAGTTTCTAAGATCTGGTAATAAGGCGAATCGCTGCTTTCCGTATCTCAAATCGCAATTATTGAAGGATTCGGTGGAAAATAGGAAAGAGAGATTAAGTTGGATTTATTTTGACTTAATAATAATATTTGGCGATAAAAGAAGCATTTAAAGAAAAAACAGTGACTAGTATAGCAATAACGTTTATAAAAAATCTTTCTATAGCTAAGTGTAAAATAAATAATTTTGAATTTTCCACTTTATAGATAATGGAGTTTCATGACTAATTATGTCATAAAGTTAAAATACGTGTTAGTGAAAATAGAAATACCTAATTCAAAATAAATTAAAAAATATCCTACCAATGAAACTAAAATGCAAACCCAACAGTTCTATGTACAAACAGTCTATTCTACAATCACTTAAATTTTCAACAAGAAGCCCTGTGAAATTTAAAAGGGTCACAGTGTTAATTGTATATATATATATATATATATATATATATATATATATATATATATATATATATATATATATATATATATATATATATATACACCCTGGCGCCTATAGACACCCTGGCGCCCTCGACAGGTTAAGATGATCTTTATTCTTCGCCGAGATCATAGGTGCCACTGGCTTCAATATCACCAACAGTGGAAGAGGTCGTTGACTCTCCAGCTTGGTCTACACCTGGAAAATGAAAACGTTACTTCTTTACATTCAAGGCCTAGCCTCGCTCGAGACTAAACATAAACAGCAATCTCTAGTAGGCAATCACAGAACTAGGCATGAAAGCAAAATCAAATTTACAAAATCAAGCAAAATATCAAGATCAAGTAAATAGTTGTACCCCTGCATGTAACAGGACAAGGCTTAGTATACTCTCGAAACTAGATATAACACATCAAAGTCAAGTACAAAACACATAAGACTAGACATAACATAATAAGGTCTAGTATAAAATACATAAGACTAGACATAACACATCAAGGTCTAGTATAAAATACATAAGACTAGACATAACACATCAAGGTCTAGTATAAAATACATAAGACTAGACATAACACATCAAGGTCTAGTATAAAATACATAAGACTAGACATAACATAACAAGATCTAGTATGAAATACATAAGACTAGACATAACATAACAAGGTCTAGTATGAAATACATAAGACTAGACATAACATAACAAGGTCTAGTATAAAATGTATAAGACTACTTACTAGCAAAGAAAGCACCACATTCATCAGGGGTCCACTCTCCCTTCCAAAGTACCATAAACTGAGCTGCAGCATAAGTCAGTTTCCCATAGGCTCCAGCAACAAGTTGCAACTCATAGCGACCATTCTCCAAGACCCTTGTCACCTTATAAGGGCCACGCATTCCGGGATCAAACTTTCCTTTCGATTGTGCGTGCTTGATGACAAAAACCAAATCATCAACATGAAATTCTTGGGGTGGTTTACGTCCTTTATTGACACGTTCATTCTGATGCTTTTGATTATCTTTTAAGAACTCGGCTGCCCTTTGCCTGGCTAATTCCCGCAAGGATTGTCGATTACTGTCAGAACAAACAGCAGCTACATCACGAACCAGAGCTCGTATTACAGAAGTTGCTCCTTTTATACCGACCACAAGATTTAATGGGGATGCTTGAGTCGTCTTTTGTCTAGTAATATTGAGTATTAGTTGTAAATGCCATAGCTCTTCAGACCAATTGCTTTTCTTGTGATTAACTTCTATACGCAACATATTTAAAACAGTACGCGCGTATCTTTCCACCTGACCATTCGAATGATGCATTTCAGGAGTTATGTGATGGACACTATACCCAGAGTCATTCATCCACTTCACAAACTCGGTGGACGCAAACATTCGACCCCTATCAGTAACAATAAGTTGCGGGACACCAAATAAGGACATGACATTTTGAAATACCCGCTTTAGTTCATCAAAATCTTGTTTTTGTAAGGCGTATAAAAGGCAAAATTTTGAAAAAGCGTCAATAATTATCATGACATGCTTATAACCATTAGATCCAGGTAACGGTCCCAAAACATCCACATGAAGTGTGTGGAAAACAGTATCAGGTTTCGACCATGAAGTTATAGGTTGTAATGGAGCTCGCGGCACTCTTTTATTAGCTATACAAGTTAAACAATGACCAACATATTTTTTGACAAATGCGACAAGACCAGGAAACCAAAAGTGATTTAAAATCAATCCTACCGTTTTATCTACCCCCACATGACAATTTTCATCATGGAAAATCCTCAAAAGACTTAATCGGTAACCTTTAGGTATGTAACATAATAAACGCGGTATATTTCCTATTGGCGTGTATTTGTAATAAAGAATATCATTCTTTTTATGGTAACGACTAGCATCCAATTGTCCCTCATCTAATTGACCAATTAACTTTTGCACTTCTTCGTCCCCCAATTGCGCGATTTGTGCCCAATTACGAGGTTTGTCAATATGATTTACAACACGAATAAGATTACGGCTCAGGTAATCGGCATGAGGCATTAAAACACCCTTACGATACACAATTGTAAATGAAAAATCTTGAAGGTAGACCCACCACCGGGCTACTCGGGGTAACAAATCCTTTTTATTTTGAGTGGCTTTTAAGGCGTTACAATCGGTGATAACCTTAAATTCAATGCCTATAAGGTAATGGCGAAAATGACGTAAAGCTTTAACCACTGCCAAAGTCTCTAATTCATAAGAATGGTATCGCACCTCAGCCCCATGAGTGACCTGACTATAATACGCTACAACACACTTACTACTATCCTTACGAATCTGTAATAAAACAGCACCATATCCAAGACTACTAGCGTCGGTGTGAACTTCAGTGGTAAGGTCAGGGTCAAAGATAGCAAGTACCGGTTCACTTGTCAAGCACATAATAATATCTTGACGTACGCGTTCCTGCTCATCACCCCATTTGAATTCGATATTTTTCTTTGTAAGGCGCGCTATGCATGAAGTTTTAAGGGCATAGTTTTCGATGTATTTTCGAAAGTATCCAGCTAACCCTAAAAACTGTCTTACCTGCCGAACGTTCTCAGGCACAGAGGAATTAATTAATGCAGTTATCTTAGATTTAGAGGGACGTACTTCACCGTTTGTAATAATTCGACCTAAGTATTCAATCTCGGTATTCAAAAATGAACATTTTTTTTATATTTAATGAAAATCCGGAATTTGTCAAAGTGCGTAAAACATCTTTTAAAAGTTGTAACCCTCCTTCTATTGTATTACTTACTGGCAAAACATCATCTATATAGACCATGACATTACCTGCATTTATAAAAGAACGGAGCGTATTACTAATAATGCGCTGAAAAACGACCGGTGCATTAGCAAGTCCGAAGGGCATTTTTAGATATTCATAATGCCCTTCTGGGGTTACAAAACCTGTCAACGGAACCGATTTGTCATCTAAGCAAATCTGGTGAAACCCAGATGCCATATCTAGAGTGGTAAAGTAACGACTCTTACCTAACCGATCTATATGATCCTCAATTAACGGCAAAGGATACCTATCTTTGATTGTCACCCTATTTAACGCGCGAAAATCGACACACATGCGATCTGAACCATCTTTTTTCTTAATTAAAAGTATAGGACTCGCATACGCTGATTCAGATTCACGAATAATACCTTTCGATAACAGATCTTGAATTATTTCACGAACTCTTAATTTTTCGTTAATTGATAATCTATACGGTCTATAATAAACAGGTGCATCACTCTTTAAGCGAATATGCATGCTATCCGTAGTCACAGTTGAAGTAGCAATACCGGTAATAATAAATTTTGAAAATTCCTTCAAAATCTCATTAAGGCTATCAAGGTACACTACCAATCAATGATGTCGTGATAGAATGTTCATTCGCTTTTACAGCCGAGACTTTTACTGAGACAGAACTACATATTAAACGTTGATGGTATTTTGTTCGTATATACATCACACCTTCACGATTAAGTACGTCTGTACCTACTATAATAGGCGCGTTCATACTTTCACTTGGTACTATTAATAAATCGACTTCAAGTGTGATTTCTTCAAATTCAATTAAGAGGGTAACATAAGAAAACACTCGAGTGATAGTATGTCCAACGCCCCTTAACTCTCGATAAATTGGTTTCATAGAACAGGCGAAATAATTAACGACAGAAGATGAAATTAAAGACACGTCTAGTGCACCGCTATCTATAAGAATGTCAATTGGTATCCCTTGAATTACTCCTACAACTACGTCTTTAGAACCATTTAATTTAGGTAACGAACAAAAATTTACGTTATTTTTTCGTTGATCAGAACGCTGCTTAGCAAAACAATTATTTATATGATGTCCTACTTTCTTACAATACGCACACGTTATTTTAAGGTTATGTTTTACATCAGCATTAGTCGTATTGTTACTAGAAGACTCCTTTTGATTAAGAGAACATGCCGCTTGCTTATGTCCTGTTTGACCGCAAGAATAACATTTAAATGATGACGCAGGTACCACACGTTTAACGGCATGTGGTTTTATTATAGGGCGACGCACTGTGGAACCATATGATGCAGCGATTGCATTTTTAACACTAGTTGGTTTAATAAAGGTGGATAAATAATTAACTAAATCACAAGGCATTAATTTTTCGTTAGTAGCCGATGCTTTAATAAGCGGGTCATTAATACCACGTATGACAATAGCACTTATAAGTTCATCACTCAAGCCCTTAACCAAACGCAAACGAAGTAAAGATCGACGTGCATATTCAGCATACGTAGGGTAAACGTCAGAACTAGTACTCATAACACTGTACAAAATACTAGCTATATCAATATTTTTAACACATAAAGACTTAAAATCTTTCTTAAAATTACTCCACGAGCGATCCGTGGTAACCCAGTCATCTAACCACGTTTTCGCGTCACCTTTAAAACAATGACCTATTCGTGATAAACATTCAATATCACCCCATCGATTAACACTTTGAGCACGGTCTACTTCATCAAACCAAGAATCAATATTATGCACATTAGGATCAAAATTAGACACGTAATAATCACAAGTAGAATTACTTTTTAAAGAATGAATAGCCTCGACGATTTCTTTAGTCGAATCAATAGACGTACCGCCTATTTCCACATTAGAATTTGACGAAGCCACCACCGAGGACCTATCCTCTAGCGCATTCAACCGTGTGATAATCGTATGTAACGATTCATGAATTTTCAAATCGCGAGATTTACTTCGAGATCGCGAGGTAGAATTACTACGGGCGCGCCGGCGACGACGCTTCGACACACTTCTACGCATTTCGACATGTTTCGACACGCTTCGTTCCCGAGAGCGATTGCGAGCACGCTTTCCTTTACCCATTATAAAAATCACTCACTACAAAACACGATTAAGCAATAACTTTGTAAAACAAAATCACAAGATTTAAAAGTAAAAATAATAACCAGAAATTAACAAAAGCGAAGTGAGGAGGGCGAATCCCACTTCTGATGTAAACTAAAACACAAACTTATAACAAATGATTTATTTGAATTAGAATTTACAAACCGAAACACAAACTATTAGATTAGAATTAGATATAAAAATAATTAACAACCAAGGACTTTCGTTAACTTCTGGTTTAGACAATTCACAATACCGCGAAAAAAGTCTCAGTGATGCACCTGGCCGTCCTAAGCGCTGTCTCGAGCAAATGTGTCGACTCAACTTGACAATGACAACTGACAGACCTGCGTGTTTGACGTTTAGAAACGTCAAAATATCGATACTCCAATATATATATATATATATATATATATATATATATATATATATATATATATATATATATATATATATATATATATATATATATATATATATATATATATATATATATATATATATATATATATATATATATATATATATATATATATATATATATATATATATATATATATATATATATATATATATATATATATATATATATATATATATATATATATATATATATATATATATATATATATATATATATATAATATATATATATATATATATATATATATATATATATATATATATATATATATATATATATATATATATATATATATATATATATATATATATATATATATATATATATATATATATATATATATATATATATATATATATCCTCTTAATGAGATCATAAAGTAAGAATATTTTTGCTGAGACATAAATGTATTTTTTCGTATTCATTAAGTTAAAAAAAGTAACTGAAGAATTTTTACAAGAGAAAAAGTACAATTTGACATAAAGTTGGCTATTTTTTTTCTTAAATAAATGCCTTTTTAAAGTCCACATAGAAATGTTAGCTTTAACCAACACTTATCTAAGCATGGTCCAATGGAAATCACTCTGCGCTTTTTCCTTTTAACCAGAGCGATTAAATGAATACATTAAATATTTAATATGAAAAATATTAAATATTTCATTTCCTCGAGTGGGGATTGAACCTACACCCTGTCGTTTACAGTCATATGTTTGTGCCGTAGTGCCACAGGCCTCCAATGGAAATTACAAACAGAATTATGAATGATACATGCTATAGTCTAAAAGTTCGTCAGTCAGTGGGATAAAATAACGTTCCTCGCTGAATGGACTATCTAAAACAATATATTTTTTGTCAATCTTAACCAGTTACTTCGTGGTTCTAAGATTTATGAGCTTTATAATAGCATAGATAAGCGTCTCGCTCGCCGCGCCCGCCGCCCGCCTCCCACGCTCTTTGACACCCCCGCGTTCTATCACGCGTGGCGTGACAACTAATAATATTCTTTCCTTGTATTTAAAACTGTGATATATTTTTTTTAAATATATTATTTTTGATGATGTATTTTTTTTTTTTCAAATTTCAATTTTGATTTACATATTTGAAAATTCTGCTCCTCCTTTTGCTTAAAGAATTCCGTCGCTCGTAAAATCACTATGAGTATATTCCGTACATATATGTATTTAATGTGTTCGTATACAACTCCACTTATTACTCAATTCGCTCGCTGTTATAATAAAATTATAAAATAATCTAACAGACAAAGAAAGAAAGAAAGGTTACAACCTTTTAGTCATTCATCATCCTTTTGCTAATAAGTAATCGCTATTGCTATATCACATGATCATTGACGGATGACTAATGACATATGATTGGTGAAAGTTTTAATTTCACTCTCTGAATGTTTTTAGAGTTCTGTACCTCAGAAGGAAAAAAAATAAAACCTTGTAGGATCACTTAGTTATCAGTATGTCCGCAGCCCATTTCGATGATTTTTTATAATAGGATCCCAGAAAACTTCAGAGAATTTTCTGTTTCAGAATTTAAAAAAGTTGTGAAAAGACGTTTGTGTGTTAAAGGTTTTTACCGTATTAACGATTTTATAAATAACACGCCTTGGGAATAAAATGCTCGCTCCAGGCTGTTTCAAGTGTATCATTGTCACATAATTATATAATGTACAGTTTTGATTAAAAAAAAGACATGTCTCGCTGAGTTTCTTTCGCCGGATCTTCTAAGGTAACTGGTGATAAATTATTTGACGATCAAAAAACGAATCTTGTAACTTCTAATTTTGAATAAAAATATTTAATTTGAATTTGAATGTGATGTACAGATCGTTCTTTTTGTTTCTTCTCTAGGTATCAATCTGTAATTTATACAAAAAATAATCAAAATGAGTCTCTTAGAGCACAAAATAGAAGTAGACGAAACAAAAAAACCGCTGCATTTTAAATGAAAATGCGGCAACTGCGGTTATGAAATTTGCCACGAATTGGAACCTTATAATAAAAAAAATGCGAAAATCACTTACAATAAAATTTAAATTTGTCATATGAGAGTAATTTTAATTTGCATTTTTTTCTAAGATGTATATCCTGTTTCTAAGATTAGTACGGAAACCTCTACAGCAAGGACGACTTACACTTGACCAATAATTATCATTATTTTTTCACGATTTATTTATTTTATCATTCTTTCATATAAAAAAGGTATCATAATCCACGTTTAATTAAGTACCTATTATCACAAAATATTTATCATTACTAAATATTGTAATCATTTTGTAAGTCCTAATCAGAACATTCATCTACGAAATCCCAATCGGATAGCTTAATGAATAACGTTCCAACCTTTTCATTAACGAGGCGTCTTTTGTCTGAACAGTGATTAAAGATTTCACTTTCAATTTTTAATTTCTGTGACAAGAATGCAACTATTATTTATATTAAAAAAAAAATAAGATTTAACAATTTAAATGAAAAATGTTATACTGAATATGTTTTTAAGTATTGTTTAATAATTCCGACTTAATTTGTGTTTCATGGTGCTTATTTCATTCCGATTTTTCTACCTCAACAAATGTTAATACGAACCGGATTCTGTTTCTTTCTCTCTCTCTCTCTCTCTCTCTCTTTTTCTCTAGTGATCTTGCTATCAGAGCGACGCACTTTTATCTGTTCATTCATAAGAAAGTACTGATTTCTACCATTTAACACACTTCATACTTCGTTCTTTAATATCAGCTTAATTTTTAAAGATATTGAAATTTGAAAATTAGGCTTCTATTGGTGAATAAAGTATGTAGCTAGGAGCCTTCTGTATATGCAGATATGTCTTCGGAGCCTTCTGTATATGCAGATATGTCTTTCTTATGTATAAAATAAAGCGTACAGCTAAAAATAAATGTGTTTTTCAATTTCATTTTTTTTCTACAACTTATTCATTTCATTTGATAGTTTAGCTGTCTTTTCATGATTGGCTATAAATTAATTACAAGATTTTATTTTATATTAGTTTAAAATGTTGTTCGATTTTATTGATTTTGTACATTTTCTATTTCCTATATTATGTGCGTATATAGTGTGACACATTTTGTTACTCAGCGACTGACAGGTAGGGCACTGCTACAGTTGGCTGTAGCAGTCTGAAAGGTGAAAGGTGAAGTCTGAAAGGTGAATTTTTGGGAATATCCTTTCTATCTTCCTTTTATGTAAAGGAATTTTATATTTCTCACAAACAAATTAGTTTAAAACTTCAATAAAAACTTGTAGGTAAATTCAACTTACTGATTTATTATACATATGATATTTCATATCATTTTAAAACATATCACTAGAGGACGTATAGCTGACTGTATACGCGACCATTGTTGGTTCGATTACCTCTCGAGGAATAAATTATTTAATGTTATAATTTCTTAACTCTGGAAACAAGACAAAGCGCTATATGCAGTATCACCACTCAACACGCAATATCTTGATTATCAGGAAGAAACTTTCTTTACACTAAACTCCTTCAGCCGCCTCTGCTACATGCAACATTATTTAAAAATTCTTGTAACATTCAATACAATAGGTAAAAGTGACTAAAATAAACAAATTTAATTTCTAATTTCCTCAATTATATTTCAATAAACTTTGTAAAGTATTCTGACTAATTTAATAAGTAACTTTGTAAGACTTTTTGCACTCGTATTTAACTTATTGGAGCTTCGAGTTTCAACAGCTGCGGTTGGAGCACCGTTATGATTGACGTGGAAAGTTTTATTAAATCTAATTTGTGTATAATAAAAAGAAACACAATTTTCATTGTTATATTAATTTATATTAAATTGATTATTATATTAAATATTGTGTCATAAAAGACCAGACAGAAAGTATATTGTACCTTTCAACCGTCGCTCACGACTTATATTACTCTCTCTCTCTCTCTCTTTTTTACTTCTAAGTACTGAAGTCGTCTTTAATTTGTGCCGACCACAGGTCGTTTTCGGTTCGATCTCGCTGTGTTAAAATATTTTATATAAGAAACAATGAGAGCATTCGTACTTACGTATCGTTTCGGTCCAAAAAATATATTCGTAAAGAATGTTCTAATATTCTAAGAGAAGATAAGAGAAGAAGAGAAGAACACACCGTGACCTGTATCATAGTGTGGATTTACCCTAAGGCTAAATATTTCAGATCCTACAAAGAAATGTTAACTTAAAATATACAGCTACCTCATTACAGAAATACATTTATTTTTATGATATACATAGTTTTGAAGATAATTTTCATATAAATTTATTATTTAAAAAACATTTTATTACTATTAAAAGAACATTGCACATTTGCTGCCTTTTTTATATACATGCATTATGTATCTGAACTTTGACCTTCAATTACTATGTAAATTAGTTAACGCCACATTAAAACTGTTGCATAGTTTTATAGATTGAAGCGTACGTACACTGGTGTGATATGCACTCAAGCACCTTTTAAAATAAATTTATAATGGACCAATGAAATATCTACATTTATATATTGTTAAACCTTAATATACTGTTAAAAACTTTGTTGTTTTTGCCCTGTGATTCCGGCTTAGAATAAGAAAAAATATGTTTTATATTTTAAGTATGTACATATATGTATATATGGCATTTTACAATTTTTATATTAAAATGTTGTTAAGCTAAATCATATCTATCTTTACTAAAGGCCTATTGTAGCGCATAAGCGTGTATCTATAAACATGACAGGTTGTGAATTCGAAATCACTCAAATAAATGAAATATATCATAGTTTAATTTTCTTTGCTCTAGTAACAAGGCAAAGCTCGGGAGGACTTCCGCCATTCAATGCTTTAAATTTAGCTTATCTTAACACTAGATTCTTATGTTCACTCTACCTATGCCGACATATGCGGGATACAGCGTAAAGCAAATAAAAAAATACCTCTACTAAATTTGTAAAGATTTTGCTAATAATGAAATAGAATACAAAGAGGAAAACATTTATATATATATATATATATATATATATATATATATATATATATATATATATATATATATATATATATATATATATATATATATATATATATATATTAAAGATTTTGCTAATAATGAAATAGAACACAAAAGGTATATATATATATATATATATATATATATATATATATATATATATATATATATATATATATATATATATATATATATATATATATATATATATATATATATATATATATATATATATATATATATATATATATATATATATATATATATATATATATATATATATATATATATATATATATATATATATATATCGAAGCTTGTAATATTCACGCTAATCATACTCTGAAGCAATCAGAATTCGTACAAC
Organism: Eueides isabella; assembly: GCA_019049475.1. Classification (NCBI taxonomy): domain Eukaryota; kingdom Metazoa; phylum Arthropoda; class Insecta; order Lepidoptera; family Nymphalidae; genus Eueides; species Eueides isabella. Next base: position 5,388,022 of record CM032385.1, read on the forward strand.
TCGATCTCAGAATAACTTAAATGCTTATATATTTTATATTCTGCCCCAATCTGAATATTTTTGCCATGGCAATTTCGTGTAATTGGATTTCCTTAATTTACGGAAGTAATCGGTGCGCAGTAAAACGGTGTCTCTACTACATACGATCGTTGTGAATTCATTCCTTGCTTGAAATATTTTTTTCAACCTCACATCGAATCCAGGATACCTAAAATAAAAGCAGTCTGCCCTTAGTAGTCCTTAGTATATGCCTAATTTGAAAGATATGTTATATAAATAACTTGATGAGTGATGATGATGACCAGAGTGAGGAAATAAAAAATCATTCCCCTAAATGTAAACCGCAGCGTTTAGAGACAGACACTGTGTCGATATTGTGACGTGACTGTAAACGACAGGTTCCGGGTTCGAACCCCACTCGAGGGACTGAAATATTTAATATTTTCTATTTAAATATTTAATGTTTTCATTTCTTCGCTCTGATAACAAGGCAAAGCGCGGCGTTGGGTTTCGCCACTCAACACGCAATACCATAAATTCAGCCGAAAGCGGGGAACGGAACGAAGTGTCTTAACACTAGGTTCAAAGCTGAATTACTTATATGCACCTCATTTCTCCCTTGTTTAAGTAAATGTTCTGAATTCAGTTATCTAACTTTTTTTTAGATATATTAAAGTTAACGAAAACATTAAAGCGCTCGTGAACTAAAAGCAAAGCTTGTGCCTGTAATCGCGACGTTTATAAGTTCGATTTCCACTCTAGGAAATTATTCGAAATATAGAGGACAAAATGAGAAATGGCGTGCACTACTTTCCCAGAGGCGTGAAATAAAATACTGTGAACATTTCAGATTCGTATTATATAACTTAAAATTATTATATTATCAGTATAAAATATACTATTTTTAATTAATATATTACTAAACAGAAAACTACAGAGATTCTTTTACACCCTAACGAACACCTTAAAATGCCACCTCTGATTAATACCCAAATAGAACGTCAATCTAAATAATTAGACGCACCTCACTATCATCTATAAAAAAAACTGTCACACATTTACAAAAGCGTCATAAATATAGAGCTTTTACTGAAAATCACGTAATTTAATAGACAATAGATAAATATTTGTCCTATACCATATAATGAATTTGGAATGTGACACTAATGACGTTGTAATATTACGAGGTACGAGTATATATGTACGTGAGGATACAAAAGTTTGGCCTTTTTAACGCATGATATGTTATAGATGTGACAATAAATATAAAGGATGAACCGATTTTGATTTAGTTTTTTTTTTTTTGAAAAAAACGACTTAATCTAGAGGCTTGTGGTGGCACAGGTGCGTGACTGGAAACGACAGGTTGTGGGTTCGATCCTCACTCGAGGGGAATCGAGGGGAATGAAATGTTTAATATTTTGTTTTCATTTTCATTCATTTCTTGACTCTGCTAACAAGGCAAAGCGAGCGGCTAAGTGAAATACCTCAAATTTAGCTGAAAGTGAGGAACGGAGTGCCTTAACACTAAGTTCCCTAGTAGTTCCCTCTGCCTACTCTTTCATGTGCGGGAAGGTGTACAGCGTGAAGCTGAGTAAAAACAACTTAATCCAGGGAGTTCTAAATTATGATATACGAAAGATATATTTTTTATTCGTTTGTTTATTTTTTAGAGCCTTTTGTATTGGAGAACATGATCTGTTATTCTATAAATAGAAATTCATTAGCCAGGGCATTGGCTGGATTTAACAGCATTGAACTGAAGGACACGTGTAACGTATAACAGCGTGTATTCTTTTATAAAAAAATATTTTTCTACGGACACCGATATTGCGTTGTTAAATAGCGTCAGACTTTAAAAGCTCAGTTCTTAAAAATAAGTGAAAAATTAATAAAAAGCTACTTCCTTTCCTAATGGCCTTTCCTAAGGCCTTTTTCGAATGGCATACAGAGAGTGTTAAGACACTCTGTTCTCACTTACCGCCGGGTATACAACACATTGTATACTAAATGACAAAACTCAAAAACAAGAAATAATAAATAATTTATGATCCCGTGTGCCATCAAACCCACAATGGTTTACAGTAACACTAAAGACATTGCGCCCTAACGGCGTCGAAAAATGAATATATTACATACTCACTCACTCAGCTGCACGCTGTAACCCGCCCATGGCAGGGTAGGCAGAGGAAACTTGGAAACCTAGTGTTAAGACACTCCGTTTCACTTCCATTCCCCACTCTCCGCCGAATTTGAGGCATAGCGTGTTGAGTAGCGATTTGCCTTGTACCAGAGCGAAGAAATGAAAACATTAAATATTTAAACTGAAAATATTAAATATTTCATTTCCTCGAGTGGGGATCGAACCCACAACCCATCGGTTACAGTCACACGTTTGTGCCACTGCGCTACGACAGGCCTCAAATATGTAACATAAAGTAATAAAATGTTTTTCTTTTTCACAGGTTACTTTCCTCTACCCGCAGTGTATTGTCTCACTTGGATTTGCCTTGATGTCCTCCTCTGCACGGCCTCTATAATGCATCTTTGTACTATCAGCGTTGATAGGTGAGTTTAAACATAACATAATTATGTATCGACTTCTTCAATATATCTATATAAAAATGGAGTATTATAAAAATCTCTCCATTATCCTCTCTTCTTAGTGAAAATAAATAATCGAAAAAATTTACATCTAAAATAGAAACGTTTGAATTTATTTTAAAAACGGGTAGATTGAGGCTTGTATCCCGCAGAAATTAAATATTTAATGTTTTCATTTCTTCGCTTCAACGATCACTTCATTCTTTACTCTCTTAATCTTCCTCAGGAATCCTGTACAATTTATATGCATCCTGACTATTAGTTCTAATAAAATAAGAGATTTTTTTTTTCTATTTAGTATTTAAACAATGTATTTTTTGTAAATATTTTTTATTCTCTAGCATGAATTAAGGAGTTTTAGTTGTGTTAAATTATAATTTAATTATATTTTCGCTACTTGAGGCCTGTCGTGGCGCAGCGGCACAAGAGTGTAACTGTAACCGACAGGTTCTGGGTTCGATTCCCAGTCGAGGAAATGAAATATTTAATATTTTCAATTTAAATATTTAATGTTTCATTTCTTCGCTCTGGTAATAAGGCAAAGCGCGGCGTTGAGTTCCGCCACTCAACACGCAATGCCTCAAAATTCGGCGGAAAGTGGGGAACGGAAGTGAAACGGAGTGTCCTAACACTAGGTTTCACTTCCGTTCCCTCTGCCTACCCTGCCTAGTGCGGGATACAGCGTGAAGCTGAAAAAAAAAAAATTCGCTAATTAGTTCTCAAAATTTATTAAAGAGCTCATTCATTATATAACGTAATAACTTGATAGACCACAAAAATGCAATTACGACCATAACTTACAGTAATGTGCAAAGTTACGCTATAATCGATAAAGTTTCAGCGGACAAAATTGAATTTAAAATATCTTATATGTATATTACAAAATTTCGTTTTATATTGACATTTTATTAATTAAAGCCATCGTTGATGTACAAGAAAGTTGTATTTTTTCTAGTTGTTACGTTTTCAAACCGCATGTATACTATGACTATTTTTCTTTACTATAAACAGACATATTCGTTGATTAAATAACTCATTTTAATTACATATTAAAAAATACAAAACTAACCATAAACAAAGGGAAAATATGTATTTTTGGTATTTTTTTTTTTTGGTATTTTTTTGCGTACAAGTTATATATTTATCCAAAATTTGAACCGCACTTTATACTGAGAACAGGGTAAATTGACATTGAATACAGAAACTGTAGTAAATCGTTCAAAATATTCAAATTTATTATTTTCTATTTTTGTTCAATTAATTATTATTAATATTTTTAGCTTCACGCTGTATCCCGCACACGGCAGGGTAGGCAGGGAAGGAACTTGGAAATCTAGTGTTAAGACACTCCGTTACCCATTTTCCGCCAAATTTGAGGAATTGAGTGTTGATTGGCGGAACTCAACGTCTTGCTTTGCCTAGTTACCAGAGCGAAGAAATGAAAACATTAAATATTTCATTTGAAAATATTAAATATTTAATTTCGTCTTGTGGGGATCGAACCCACAACCTGTTTACAGTCACATGCTTGTGCCGCTACGCCACGAGAGGCGTCTATTAATAATATATAATTTTATTATATTATATATAACTATTATTTAAACTATAAAGATAAATATTTTCTTTGGTTAAAGCGAACGCAGTAGTTTGTTAGATTGATCTCAGGAACTAATGGTGCAAATTGAAAAAAAAATTGTATTGGATGAGCACATACCGTTATTCCTAAATGAATTAGAAATAACTTAGCCCTTAACTCCTGTCATTTTAATTTCATTTTCCTGGATCACATACGTTTATTAAATTGCCTTCAGTTTTCACGACAGTATTAAATTTCCCGCGGGATATCCGTTCTTCTCAGCGAAATTACTTACAACTTGTAACGAATTGGTTTAAGCGTTTGCAGCTTTATTTTTTATATATAGTATTAAATATATATATATATATATATATATATATATATATATATATATATATATATATATATATATATATATATATATATATATATATATATATATATATATATATATATATATATATATATATATATATATATATATATATGTTTTATTTTCCTGAAGAAAAAAAAATACTCTAGAATCTAGAGTCTAGATATTCCCAACAAATATATAATACTCGTTTTACCTGCAGTTTATTCGGGAATCAAATGGGAATAAGTAATTGTGCATCAGGACCCCGGAAGCTCTAAAGCTTTCGTGGTTACGCAACATTTTTCATTGTCACTTCGCTCCTTTCTCGTTATTGGTCATAAGATGATGCAATATAGCCTTTCGTCCCTCCAACAAATGGACTATCGAAATAGAATATTTAGCTTTATAATTATATTATATACTAGCGACCTGCCCGCGGCTTCTACCGCTTGAATAACACTAATTTATTTATTAATCACAATTTAACACAATATCTATACATGATAAACTAAAATTTCAATTAAATTAATAAAAGAAAAAAAAAATATTTTGACGAGCTAAATATTTTAAATTGATGTAAGTATTTATTTGTCTAATATCACAATTTTGGGCCATATTACAGTATTAAGCGGCCTTATACGAGGTTTTCAAATATATATTTCATGTAAAGAAATATACTTTATGTACAGACACACTTTTGTACTCTTTTATTATATATATTGATTGTTATTTATATGTATTGATGAACACTTTATGATTTATCGTGCAATCACCATAGACATCTATTATTACTCCATAAATCGTAATTAGATTTTTGTACAGCTTTGGAGATATTGACCATTCAAGAAAAAAATATAAATATGGGCACAATAAAACATGGTCTAAAAAAATATTGAATATTTCCTATTTTTCTAATTATTACGAGGTAATTTGGTTTTTCTGATATATATTTAAATGGGTCCGTTTAATTGTGTATGTAGTTTGAAGACTCAGGTTATATCTTTTAAATTAACCTTTTTTCTAGGTACTTGTCCTTAAGATATCCGATGAGATTTGGAAGAAACAAGACAAGAAAACGTGTGACGATCAAGATTGTCTTCGTATGGATATTGTCTACGGCGATGAGCCTGCCTTTAAGCCTGATGTATTCTAAGGTAAGAATTAATGGCTCAGTGCACTACAACGGCTAACATAAAGTCAATTATCAGTTCGTATCCACTTAGGGGAACGATTATATTTGATTTACTTTATTACTGAAGGAGAATTTCTCCAGTCACCGCGCAACGTATTGAAATCGGGTAAAACGTTATGTAAACTATCTCTGATTACACTGGTGTGTGAGGATAGGTATATTAGAATATTTTCTCCCTTTTTCTTTTTTTTTCTTCATTGTAAAAAAAATGTCTTATAAATTAGTCTGCGAAAAAATCAACGAATTCAATACAAACGTAGGTACAAAAATTTGTATCGAAATCGTATTCATCGGAAGAACCTATAACCTGAATGAAATGGCTCAAACAGCCTACATTATACTTTATACTACCTTAAGGTGCTAATTGTGTTTTAAATTAACTAAATTCAAATAATAAAAGCCATAATATTACGAAAATTAACCAAATTTCCGTCCTCAACTTTCTATAATTGAAAATGTTAACAAATTTTAGCGAAATTAATAGAAAATTAAGCGACGAGAATAGTCGGAACAATTGATACAAGGTTAACAATCTATAATTTTACTAATAATAAGAAGGTAAAATGTAGAATAATTACATAAAAGTATTCTACATTTTACCTTCTTATAAGTAATCCTTGTTTAAGAATATTTGCGTAATTAATTTTATTAACAAAGTATTCGATGCAAAGCACGCCCGTATCTTCAGCTAATTGAATAACTTAACGAAGGCTTCGTGGAATTTGATACTGTTATTTAAATTGTAAGAGCACATAAATTATATTAAATATATATATATATATATATATATATATATATATATATATATATATATATATATATATATATATATATATATATATATATATATATATATATATATATATATATATATATATATATATATATATATATATATATATATATATATATATATATATATATATATGTATATGAAAATAATTAAATAAATATCATATCGTCAGTATTTAACGTACTTGTGATAATTTTATTTTCATAAAACTTGTCAGATATATGTAGCTTAGGTGAAATCACAATAAGATGGTATAATCATGGAGCCAGAGCGTAAATAGTAGTAATCTTCTCAGATTACTAAAAAGCCACTCAAGGTTTGGCCCATATAATTTATAGCGCCGAGAACATTTAATAGCACTTGTAGCAAATGTTGTAGAAATGGGTGTTTTTTATGAGTTTTAAAAACACTTATATTGCTACATACATTATACTGGGACTAAGCCTTTTCACTTTTTTTTTTATTTAACTTATTTAACCATGTATGTTCACATATCTTGCAAAATCACTGTAACAACTTCAATTCTGATGACAATAACGTGACATATAATCAATGTTGTTAACCAAAATGGCTGACACAACAAATACACTACAGAAATGTTGACATACATAGTTTGATGAGAACGTTTAACTCAGTGGTCCGAGCGACTGGACGATTTGTAAGAGTCATGCGTTCAAATCCCGGTATGTTCAAATGTTAATACGTTTTCTTATTTAGCTTTTATCTTTCCTATGTATGAATTAACACTTTAAAAACAGTAAAAATATTCTATATTTATTATATACACAAATATAAAAAAATATTTCAGGGTCTGTCATAGATATATAGTAATAAATAGGAAAGATTTTTCAAGGGACTAGACCGAGTTGCCTAATTGGCGGAAGGCGAGATATGCGGGCTCGAGTTCCTTTCATTGCCAGATTACATTGTAAATTACGAAACTTATTTCAGTTAAACATATAACACAATTCAGCAAAAAATCCAAAAGTATATGAAAGCGTAAATGCCCGAGTACAAAAAACACAGAAAACCTATGCTTAACGCCAACAACAGCACACAAAACATTATGGTATTAAAACGCGAAACATTGAATTCGAATCTTGGTAGGTATTCGTATAATATATCTTTTGTATGAGAACCAGTCAATATTATTATTATTTTTCTTTTATTATAAACATTTTTCAATATTGATCTTGAGTTAACAAAATATAGTTTATTTTAATTTACTTTCGTCTGATACGGGTTCATCAACAACACATTTTATAGATTTCATTTCGACGAGTGGAAAATGAACTTATAAAGATCTACCTTGTTTGTTTTTTGTTTTGATTGACAGTTTAACGGTTGTATTCTTTTACAATGCTGGAATAAGATAATATTTAAGTATGGTGATGGTTTGGTGAATTTACTAAGTGTATGCATTTTTAAGAGGTCGACCACGAATTTTAAGATCCTTTTAACTTTAAAGGGGGCAAAGGTTTATAATACTCGACCTGAAGTAACTAACAAATAATTTAATATTGTTAAATTATTAAAAATACTTTTATGTTCTCCCTTAATCCCTCTCATTCGTTGTCTTTGTTAATATTTACTAAAAGGTTAATCACAGGGCCAACGTGTAAAGCAAAATCTTCAACATTCAGAAATGTCTGTCACAGGAAGTCATTATCAGCCCCTTTCGACTAAGAACCTTTGTTTCCTTATTTAACATTAATTATTCAACTTAGATCATAATTTCCATTAAAATTAATCTATTAGTGAAGGAGTTGCAAAAAGTATACAAGTACTCGTTGTATTAAACTAAGAATATTTAACTAAACGTAATGCTATTCGGTGCTCTGGAGTATTACGTTTTATATTTATTATAAAAGATAAAACGTAATGTAGCTATATAAGTTTATTTTAATAATGCCATAAAAGAAAGTTTGTAAAGACAGTAAAGAAATGTCGTGGCGCAATGGGACTTTGATAGTTGTGCGTCGATCCCCGCACGGCGGAATAATAATTATTGTCATTTCCCGATCCAGTTAGTCAAAGCGCGGTGTTGAGTTCCGTAAATAGACAATGCTTTGAATTTTAGAGGATATCGATGTATCTTTGTCTCACATCAGTGTGTCTTTGCGTGCTGCTACGCAGGATAAGGTTTAAGTTTGCTCAATTTTAAATAAAAATATATTAAAAAGCAAAAATATTTCAGATATCTTTTATTAAGATATAAAGGCGCCATAGATTTCATACTGACTTAATCATAAATCACACACACTGCTTTTTACTATTCGCAATATTTTTCGAGAGATTACAAGTCGAGCGGTGGAACTCAACGCCACATTTTAATTGTTAAAGCATGGAAAGTTAATCTTTTAAATAACATCATTCCCTCGAGTTGTGATTGAATCCACTTCGATTATGTTAATAATCATGCTATGTACCCACTGCGTCACAAAAGCGTCAGTCATTAAATTTGCCAATATCAAATCATCTATATATAAAACCAAATCCATTATCATCATTAGCTGCCTCTAGCCGCTATTGTTAAGAAGAAAAGGCAGCTTTTTTTTCTTTTCGGTACCCATTAAATATTTAGAAGACATCTGTGCCAGTCTCCGATGAATACCTCAAGGTTGTACGTCATACTTTCATATCCCAGTGAATAGAAATAGAGCAGTCATCGCTAGTCTAAGAATGTGTATTTTACTTGTATGTATATATTTTTATCGGTATTCTCATATAAAAACTTGTCTCGGTAACGACTCGAGTAGATTATAATGTGTTTGGTAAATTTAAGGATATTTTTTACGAAGCGTGTCGCGGAACTCAACGCCGCAGCGTGGTAGCGCGTTTTACCTTAACAGAGTGACGAAATAATTGAATATATAATAAATGTGTCATCCAAAATACTTAACACGAGCATGGCTTGCATTTCGTAGGCTAGACACTGGAAATTCATTCAAGAGTAATTTAGAGAAACCACTATATTGGCCTATTCCGCCTATGATGCGAGCGTTAAATTGCAACATGTATGTAACTCCTCATTTGCATACAAATGAACTAGAAAATTAATATCATTACGGGATGGGACGATATATATATATATATATATATATATATATATATATATATATATATATATATATATATATATATATATATATATATATATATATATATATATATATATATATATATATATATATATATATATATATATATATATATATATATATATATATATATATATATATATATATATATATATTACTTTATATTGTTAGGAGTTTTACCGTAATGAGTGCTGAGTTTCAAATAAATTTACACACTTTATACTCTCGACGTGTAATTTAAAAGAAAACTATATTTTGTCCAATCAAGACCAAAATCGAAAAATGTTTATTAATAAAAGAAAATGACTGGTTCCCATACAAAAGATACTGGCAAGATTCGAATTCAATGTTTCGCTTTTTTTTATACCTGTTTTTTATGCTATTGTTGGCGTAAAACATTGGTATTCGGTGTTTTTGTACTCAGTTTACACCTTCATATTTTTCTCGATTCTTTTCTGAAGTTAAAGGGAAAAACTAAACAACACTCACATGTTAATTGAATTTTGTCGGCGTTGAGCTTTGGTAATTGGTATTTTTTCCGAATTGTACAATTAATTTAAAACTCATGTAAAATTCCATATTTTCTTTATTTTCATATGACAATAAATCGTTACCATCAAGAATCCAAATTACAGAAAAGTATTGTACGTACATATTGTAATTACGTGTGTGTAATCGATATATCGTATTTATTGTAATTATATTGATTCTGTGTGATGCCAATAATATTATTAACACGACTTTTAGTAAAATTTAAAGTAATTACGAAAATACTGAAATTAATTACAACGAAAATAATAATAAAAATCAAATTAAAAAGCTATCTATTAACTAATATTGTATCTTATCAGGCAAACCCATATTAGTTCGGCAGAGGTTAAAGTTTGTTTGGATACGTTTTTTGATATTGGCTAAAAATATCAATATATCGATACGATTTTTTCAATAATTCGTGCTTATTTCTTTGTAGTAAGTAGGCTACACGCAAAATATGATATTTTGTCACATGGCGATTTCTCCAAAATTACGGTTGTTAGCCGCGTTAAGGAACTTCGGTCTCCCTTTTTTTCGACTACTGACAACTTTATCACCTTAGAATCATTATATACATTGTAATTTTTTTTTGACGAGAATTAAGTAATTTTGTTAATTAGAATTCTTAATTTCCATCAAAACGACAAATGCTGAAACAAAAGGGGAATTAGACATATGTGACATATAGTACGTACAACAGGAAATTCATTACACAGTATTATATTCAGCAAAACGGCACTAACATATTTGTCTTCGTTTTATGATGTCTTTGATAGGATTAATTAGTATTAACAAAAGCTCTGTTACGGAGAGATGGTTAGACTTAATGTACCAAATACGACTAATATAAGTTGTATAGATTTGCATTGCATTGATTTTGTATCTTATATAGTTTATCAGCTTCACGCTTTAATCGTTTTCGAGAAACCGGAGGGACCGCAGTGCCAAAAACTATATGCTCTACTATACTTCTTCCACCTCTCTCTTTACACGTGGCCTCCGTAAGGACCAAATGATGAAGTCTGTACTCTCAATTGGGAATATTTAATTACTTCTTTTGGTTTTGATTACATTTGTGGGTTAGATTAGAATACTCAAGGGAGTGCTTTTATTTACAAATATTATCTTTAATACGCGTCCTTAAATTCCGCTTACGAACAGCAATATAAAATATAGAAATATATATATAATTTACTCATTTTATATTATTTCAAAGCACTTAAAGCTTTTAAAACACTTTTATTAATCCACAAAATTCAAACTTACACTAATCTTATTAACAAAATTCGTAAAACTGCGCTTCTAGTGTGATAAAATAACGTAAAAAGCTTTTTATCTTGGTTGATAGCTTAAAAGAACTTAACAATAACCTTAGTCTTCTTTTAATGGAGTGTCAACATATATTTATGTGTGTGTTCGCTAGATTGTTTTATGTGTTGATTGAAGATTGCATTTATTTATATTGCTGGAATAAGATAATATTTAAGTATGGTGATGAATTTTCTAAGTATATACGTTTTTAAGTGGTTGGCCATGAATTCCTTCAACACCAATCATTTTTAAGATTAACTTTAAAGGGGGCAAAGGTTTATAAAACAAATATTTTAATATCGTTTAATTTTTAAAAATATTTTAATGCTCTATGTATTGTACTTTCATAAACTGTTAAAATTAATCTCTCTTGTTTATTGTATTTGTGAATATTTACTAAAAGGTTAATCTTCACAGGGCCAACGTGTAAAGCAAAATCTTCAACTTTCAGAAATGTCTGTCACAGGAAGTCATTATCAGCCCCTTTCGACTAAGAACCTTTGTTTCCTTATTTAACATTAATTATTCAACTTAGATCATAATTTCCATTAAAATTAATCTATTAGTGAAGGAGATGCAAAAAGTATACAAGTACTCGTTGTATTAATCTAAGAATATTTAACTAAACGTAATGCTATTCGGTGCTCTGGAGTATTATGTTTTATATTTATTATAAAAGATAAAACGTAATGTAGCTATATAAGTTTATTTTAATAATGCCATAAAAGAAAGTTTGTAAAGACAGTAAAGAAATGTCGTGTTCTCTTTTCCCGCTCCAGTGAGTCAAATCTCGGCGTTGTGTTCCGCTAAAAGATAATGCTTCGTATTCTAGCGGAAGCCAGTGTAACTCTTGTATCATATCGGTATCTCTTTGCTTACTCTGCTACGCAGGATAAGGCTTAAATTTGCTCCATATTAAAAATAATAATAATAAGCAATTTCAGTTTGTTATATATATATATATATATATATATATATATATATATATATATATATATATATATATATATATATATATATATATATATATATATATATATATATATATATATATATATATATATATATATATATATATATATGTGTGTGTGGACTTTATGATGTTCATTTCGTTAATTATTGTTTTATATACATACGAGAAAAACATGGTCGTCCCATCCCGTAATGATATTAATTTTCTAGTTCATTTGTATGCAAATGAGGAGTTACATACATGTTGCAATTTAACGCTCGCATCATAGGCGGAATAGGCCAATATAGTGGTTTCTCTAAATTACTCTTGAATGAATTTCCAGTGTCTAGCCTACGAAATGCAAGCCATGCTCGTGTTAAGTATTTTGGATGACACATTTATTATATATTCAATTATTTCGTCACTCTGTTAAGGTAAAACGCGCTGTCAACGCTGCGGCGTTGAGTTCCGCGACACGCTTCGTAAAAAATATCCTTAAATTTACCAAACACATTATAATCTACTCGAGTCGTTACCGAGACAAGTTTTTATATGAGAATACCGATAAAAATATATACATACAAGTAAAATACACATTCTTAGACTAGCGATGACTGCTCTATTTCTATTCACTGGGATATGAAAGTATGACGTACAACCTTGAGGTATTCATCGGAGAATGGCACAGATGTCTTCTAAATATTTAATGGGTACCGAAAAGAAAAAAAGCTGCCTTTTCTTCTTAACAATAGCGGCTAGAGGCAGCTAATGATGATAATGGATTTGGTTTTATATATAGATGATTTGATATTGGCAAATTTAATGACTGACGCTTTTGTGACGCAGTGGGTACATAGCATGATTATTAACATAATCGAAGTGGATTCAATCACAACTCGAGGGAATGATGATATTTAAAAGATTAACTTTCCTTGCTTTAACAATTAAAATGTGGCGTTGAGTTCCACCATCGACTTGTAATCTCTCGAAAAATATTGCGAATAGTAAAAAGCAGTGTGATTTATGATTAAGTCAGTATGAAATCTATGGCGCCTTTATATCTTAATAAAAGATATCTGAAATATTTTTGCTTTTTAATATATTTTTATTTAAAATTGAGCAAACTTAAACCTTATCCTGCGTAGCAGCATGCAAATACACACTGATGTGAGACAAAGATACATCGATATCCTCTAAAATTCAAAGCATTGTCTATTTTATTGTCTATCTCAACACCACGCTTTGTCTAACTAGATCGGGAAATGATCGCCGTGCGGGGATCTACGCACAAATATCAAAGTCCCATTGCGCCACGACATTTCTTTACTGTCTTTACAAACTTTCTTTTATGGCATTATTAAAATAAACTTATATAGCTACATTACGTTTTATCTTTTATAATAAATATAAAACGTAATACTCCAGAGCACCGAATAGCATTACGTTTAGTTAAATATTCTTAGAGTAATACAACGAGTACTTGTATACTTTTTGCAACTCCTTCACTAATAGATTAATTTTAATGAAAATTATGATCTAAGTTGAATAATTAATAATAATAACAATAAACAAGAGAGATAATTTTTAACAGTTTATGAAAGTACATAGAGCATTAAAATATTTTTAAAAATTAAACGATATTAAAATATTTGTTTTATAAACCTTTGCCCCCTTTAAAGTTAATCTTAAAAATGATTGGTGTTGAAGGAATTCATGGCCAACCACTTAAAAACGTATATACTTAGAAAATTCATCACCATACTTAAATATTATCTTATTCCAGCAATATAAATAAATGCAATCTTCAATCAACACATAAAACAATCTAGGTAGATCCTTATAAAACTAACGACACAAGGTGTGAGTTCATTCTCCACTCTTGGAAGTGAAATCTATAAAATTTGTGGTTGACGAGACCCTGTCAGGCAATAATATAATATAATAGTTTCTTGTTTTTTCGTTAATTCCGAATGTAATTTAAACTCAGTTTAACGCTATATCCCGCGAACGGTAGGGTAAGCATAGGGAACTTGGGAACCTAGTGCTTTGACACTTCGTTCCACTTCCGTTCCCGACTTTCCGCCGATTTTGAGGCATTCTGAGGCATGAAAAAAAATGACTGGTTCCCATACAAAAGATACTGGCAAGATTCGAATTCAATGTTTCGCTTTTTTAATACCTGTTTTTTATGCTATTGTTGGCGTAAAACATTGATTTTCGGTGTTTTTTGTACTCAGTTTACGCCTTCATATTCTTCTTGATTCTTTTCTGAAGTAAAAGGGAAAAACAAAACAACACTCACATGTTAATTGAATTTTGTCGGCGTTGAGCTTTGGTAATTGGTATTTTTTCCGAATTGTACAATTAATTTAAAACTCATGTAAAATTCCATATTTTCTTTATTTTCATATGACAATAAATCGTTACCATCAAGAATCCAAATTACAGAAAAGTATTGTACGTACATATTGTAATTACGTGTGTGTAATCGATATATCGTATTTATTGTAATTATATTGATTCTGTGTGATGCCAATAATATTATTAACAAGACTTTTAGTAAAATTTAAAGTAATTACGAAAATACTGAAATTAATTACAACGAAGATAATAATAAAAATCAAATTAAAAAGCTATCTATTAACTAATATTGTATCTTATCAGGCAAACTCATATTTGGTCGGCAGAGGTTAAAGTTTGTTTGGATACGTTTTTTGATATTGGCTAAAAATATATCGATACGATTTTTTCAATAATTCGTGCTTATTTCTTTGTAGTATGAAGGCTACACGCAAAATATGATATTTTGTCACATGGCGATTTCTCCAAAATTACAGTTGTTAGCCGCGTTAAGGAACTTCGATCTCCCTTTTTTTCGACTACTGACAACTTTATCACCTTAGTATCATTATATACATTGTAATTTTATTTTTTATGACGAGAATTAAGTAATTTTGTTAATTAGAATTCTTTATTTTCGTCAAAACGACAAATGCTGAAACAAAAGGGGAATTAGACATTATTACATATGTGACATATACATAGTACGTACAACAGGAAATTCATTACACAGTATTATATTCAGCAAAACGGCACTAACATATTTGTCTTCGTTTTATAATGTCTTTGATAGGATTAATTAGTATTAACAAAAGCTCTGTTACGGAGAGATGGTTAGACTTAATGTACCAAATACGACTAATATAAGTTGTATAGATTTGCATTGCATTGATTTTGTATCTTATATATTTTGTCAGCTTCACGCTTTAATAGTTTTGGAGTAGCCAGAGGGACCGCAGAGCCAAAAATTATATGCTCTACTATACCTCTTCCACCTCTCTCTTTACACGTGGCCTCCGTAAGGACCAAATGATGAAGTCTGTACTCTCAATTGGGAATTAAATCTTCTTTTGGTTTTGATTACATTTGTGGGTTAGATTAGAACACTCAAGGGAGTGCTTTTATTTACAAATATTATCTTTAATACGCGTCCTTAAATTCTGCTTACGAACAGCAATATAAAATATAGAAATATATATATATATATATATATATATATATATATATATATATATATATATATATATATATATATATATATATATATATATATATATATATATATATATATATATATATATATATATATATATAAATATATATATATATATATATATATATATATATATATATATATATATATATATATATATATATATATATATATATATATATATATATATATATATATATATATATATATATATATAATTTACTCTTTTTATATTATTTCAAAACACTTAAAGCTTTTAAAACACTTTTATTAATCCACAAAATTCAAACACTAATTACACTAATCTTATAAACAAAATTCGTAAAACTGCGCTTCTAGAGTGATAAAATAACGTAAAAAGCTTTTTATCTTGGTTGATAGCTTAAAAGAACTTAACAATAAACCTTAGTCTTCTTTTAATGGAGTGTCAACATATATTTATGTGTGTGTTCGCTTTCGCCGATAAAGCGTGTTACTTTACGACTATGCTCCGGTATTGATCAGGCGTGTCGAGAATTTAATTATTTGTATTAACGGAGGTCGTAGAGTTATTTGGAAGTGTCTAAATAACACTGCTAGTTGTACAATGACTTTTGACTTAGGTGCTATAAATAGATTATTTATAATTATTGTATACACGATCGTTAGGGGTGAGTAATGAAAACAGAGCCTCAAGCCTTCCCTTATAAATCAGAATAACAGAGAGCTATCAAGACACACGTTTCCCCATTTTCCGTCTAATTTTCCAGATATTTATTGTGGCTTGGCGTAACACAACGCCGTGCAAATGGTAATAGGTGTAAATGGCGAACAAACAGGGAAATCTTTGTTTATAAGCTTTTCTGCTTCATACTATGTACGACACAACTAATAAAGAAGTTTGTTTCATATGTAGAGTCACTTGCCCTTAATTTCTCTCATCCACGAAATAAACGAAAAAAAAGATAAAAAATGACCAGCCGTTTCGTGTTTTAAATACTTTTTGTACTTAAAGATGATAAGACAGAAAATATAACGATGCAAGCTGAATAACAATGATATCCTTAATTAAATAGCTGTCAACACTATGAAATTGAATTGTGGTGCCTGTTTTCTGGATTGATTGATGTAAATTGTACTCAAATAAAATTATACTGAGCGAGAGAACGTTCGCTCATTTGGATTATGCACTGCGGGTAGTAACCCTCAAATTATGTTCATATCAACATTCCTACCTACTTGCTAAAGTATTATACGTGTGTGTGTGTGTGTGTGTGTTTGTGTGTGTGTGTGTGTGTGTGTGTGTGATTTTAATTACCCAAAATCGATAAATTTGAAGGCTCTAACATAATGAGTATAAAACAGGATTTTTTCATTTCGCCAAGTGGAGATACGAGTTCAACCTGTTTACTTATTAAGACACTATTCTATTTTCCCCTAGACTCCGAGATATTGCCTGTCGTTCGAGGTAACGATAATAAATTTAGAACAGGTTATTAAATCGATCACCCCAGCTTAACAAATATTTCTTACTATTATGGGCCTTAATTTGCTCACTTATTCACTCATCTTAATGCTGTATCCCGCAAACGGTAGAGTAGGCAGAGGGAACTTGGGAACCTAATATTAAGACACTCCTTTTCACTTCCGTTCCTCACTTTCCGCCGAGAGCTTTTTAGAGGCATTGCGTGTTGAGTGGCGGAGCGCAATGCCGCGCTTTGCCTTGTTACCAGAGCGAAGTAATGAAAACATTAAATATTTAATTTGAAAATATTAAATATTTTATTTCCTCAAGAGATTATTGAACCCACAACGTTACAGTCACACGCTTGTGCCGCTGCGCCACGACAGGTATCTTTATGTGGGCTTTAATGAAAGCCTTATGAACCCTGACAATTGATTTTCAAGGAACACAATGGTTAAATGACTTATTCAAAGGCTGACTGAATTTATGGGTATATGTATATGTACCTACACTTTTAAATATTCACAACCTTTGTAATAGATTGTATCGTAATTTCCACTTTCTAGGAATTCTAGTACTATGGATATTAATAATTGAAAAGTGAAATTCAATGGTTAATAGAACGATCTCGTGTAATTGTACTTCTTTCTTTTTATTTTTGTGTAAGAAAGTGTTATGATTATGCCGCTATCTTTGAACATATTTTTAAAGTAAGTAGTGAGATCATAATCCTGACACTCCAATATCTACCACCCGATTTCTGGAAATTGGCTGTCAAATGGTAAAACTCCTCCTTATATAAAGTCGGTTAATAATGGAATTCTTTGTACTATTGTATATTTAACTTACTAACATTTTCTTTGCATTGCTGCGCCTATTTTACTCTTAGTATTTTATTTTATTCTTATAATTTAACGCGATTACGTCCACGTTAACTGTTATTTTGTCCTTCTGTAGGTCAAAATCGATATAACTACTTTGATACAGTGAGAAAGGCGCTCACCAGCTATGTTAATAGCTAGAGAACTATTAAAATAACATACGTATTTTTATGTAAAAAGTTAATACTATGTAATGCCATTGTAATAACATTAAAAGAAAAAAATATTTGCAACTGATTTAAACAATAAATGTATAATAGTAAAATAAATGTATAATAGTAAGATAAGTAATAATCTAATTATGACAAATAATATTTTACGAAGCATATGTTTATATGTAAATTGATCTATGCTTAACAAAAATTGAATACCAGAATTTATATCCATAAAATACCAAAAATTAAATAGTAAAGTGCAAAGTAAAGTGCGATGTTTGCCTACAGGATTTGGCGAAAAGTGGACAACGCAATTTTTTTAATGGGAACGGTGCTTAACACTAAGTTCCGAGGCTTCTTATGCCTATCCTATTACATGTGGGAAAGAGAAAAAAACTAAAAAAATCTTAAAATGGTGTAACGGCTACAGCTATGTTCGTTCTCATACTAATCTGTACTACCATACTAATTCAGCTTTACGCTGTATCCCGTATATCGCAGGGTAGACATAGGAAACTTGGAAACCAACCTAGTGTTAAGACACTCCGTTCCGTTCCCAACTTTTGATTTTCATTTGAAGCGTAATGAGTGGCAGAACCTAATACCGCGCTTTGCCTTTTTACTGAAGCAAAAAAATGAAAATGTTATGTATTTACATTGAGAATATTAAATATTTCACTTCTTCGAGTAGAGATCGAGCCCACTGTCACGTTTACAGTCACACGCTTGTGCCGCTGCGCTACGACCGGCCTTCTTGCTAATCCTGTAATAACAGTTAATATCAGACTTCTTTGTTGCAGAACGAAGAATCAGTCCTCATCGGTGGTTCCTGTCAAATACCGGACCCGTTGTACAAGGCTATCGGGTCCGTTATCTCGTTCTACATACCTCTTGGTGTAATGTTGCTGACGTACGCGTTAACAGTTCACCTACTCGCGCGTCAGAGGAAAGGACTGGGACAAGGATGGGCAGCTGGCTGGCTTGGTGCGATACCTATCGGTATTTATGACTAGCTACTGTCTTCTTCTTTTCTATTAACTATTTCTCCTTTTGTATTTCTCTTTGAAGACCACGTGACCATGAATAATATCCATGATAGGTTTTTTGATGCCACAGCGATGTTATATGATAGATATATATTTAGCTAATATTAATATAAACGTTCCTGTATAATGATGATTCTTAAAGAATCACCATCCATAAGTTCAAGCTGAAACTAGCAAATAACGTGAAAGATGGTGCGTTTATGAAAGATATTTTCTATTCAATATAGTGAAGATAAGCTATTACGAGCTAACGTCAAAATTGGGTCACCTTATTAAATTGGCCTCTTTATGAGAGCAAAATAGATGCCTAGCAAAATAATTTATGGTATACTTCTTGTCATACAATGATAGATAACATAAGTCATTTACGTTCGTCCATTATCATCAACTTCTTTATACTTTTTTTACTATGTTTTTAAAGTGTTATTCTACACTTAGGACAGAAAATACTAAACTTAAATTTAAAAAGCGTATAAAAATTTGAACGAAGCAGGATTTGAACCCGCGCCTCTGGAATACCGTTCCAGAGGCGCGGGTTCAAATCCTGCTTCGTTCAAATTTTTATACGCTTTTAAATTTAAGTTTAGTATTTTCTTTATACTTACTTATGATGGTTTATACTGTATTATTAAAGGTCAGCCGAAGTTTTCCTGCCTCTTAAACTGTTTACTCTCGCTTTGAGTAAATTGGTAACAAACAAACATAAAAAATACATATTCTAAATACATAAGCTCAACGGTACTCTTTGGCCCTATACAAATTGAAATAGCTAATTATAGAATATCTGAACGTGTAATTAAATATGGGAGGTTAATTATAATATCGATAATATTATTTTATCGAATATTTAAGATTGAACAAAAATAGACGAGCTAAATTAAAATGTTGGTTATCATAAAATATAAAAAATATTTATTCTTGTTTACTAGAAGGTTTTTCCTTCACGCGCAGTATTAAAAAAATCGAACTCGAACTCGTCATTGTAGAGTGTAGAGTACCTACAATCTTTAAAATACATATTTTGTATGAAGTTAAGTACAAATATAACTTTGTTCTTTGATTTTAGCTTTTTGTTGTATCCCGCACATGTCATAACGGAAACTTAGTGTTAAGATACACTTTTCCGTTCCCCACTTTCTGCCAAATTTAAGATATGGAGTATTGACGGGTGGAACTCAACGCCACGCTTTACTAGAGAGAAGAAAATTAAAATATTAAATATTTCATTTCCTCAAGTGAAGATCGAACCCACAATGCACGCTTTTGCTCCTGCGCCACAACACTTGACAAGCAATGATTTTTTACTATGACATACCTATAAATGTTTTTTTACCTGTATTATAAATATAAAGACTTTGATACTATTTTCCATTTCCATATATAAAAGAAAAGAAAATTAAAAAAGTAATAAGACATAAATAAGTATATTAGACGTAAGTTATTTAGACGTTATAATAGAACAATTAGGCCGCCTTGGCCACAGTTGAAGATACATGACTAAACGCGGCGGCAGTAAGTTAGATTTTCACTAGAGAAAATGAATTATTTGATATTTTATTTCTTCGAGGAGTTAAAGTAAAACTAATATTTTACCTGTTACAAAACCAACGCGGCAGTAACTCACCGTGAGCTAAAACGTTTGACTAGAGCGAATTTAGAATAAAGATTTATAGCGCTCTTTACGTTACGGAAATGCATTTCGGGAAAGATATATATTTAAAACTAGTCAACCCGCGTGGTTTCGCTTGTTTCTTTTTTATTAATATTATTTCATTTTACTTTTACTTGATTATTTATCAATATATTATTACACTTAAGAAATTATAATTTAAATCATTTGGATGATTTTTTTAATTTGCTAGCAAAACTTGTAGTATTTCTCAAAAAAATGTTTGGCTATAATGTGGTTTTCCCCACGGAATTCCTTATGTAAATATAAAGTAAAATATTTTTCCATAACATCCTCTATAGGATTGTAAAAGCCTCATCAAAAACAGTCCAGTTATTCCGCAAATTAGCTTAGACATACAAAGGGAGGGGATACAGACATTTATTTTTGTTTGTATTTTAGAATTTAAAAAAAACCACGATAATGTTGAAATCACAGGCAGTATATATGTATAGATGTATATGTATGGATAGACTATTCTAGTATTATATAGAGGAAGAGTTTTTTTACAGTTGAGCGTGCTAACGCGCTCAGAATCAGCTGGATTCGTTTTTTGGTATTGGATCCACAAGTCTATTAATCGATAAAATCTATGTAGGTTTGCTAAAAATTGCTATCACCAAAAGGAGTGTTGAAGCATCGAAGGAAAATATGAAAAAACATTGGTCTTTATTTTGAGGATAACCTAGAGAAAACATTTTCTTTTTTATGTGAAAACAAAGTGATCGTTTCATGAAGTCCCAAGTTAAGTAAAAAAAAATAATAATAATCAACGGGGACAAAAAAAAGTAAGAATTAAAATAATAAAAACAAAAAAAAATGCTTAAACCGTAAAACACTGTAAAACACTATTTTATTTCAATTTATATGTAAAATGTTAAAGATCACAGTTTAACTTTAGCAAATTTCTTTCCGTATTATATTTTTTTTGTATGTATGTTTAATATCTACATGAATGAATAGATAATGCTTAGCGCTCTGAACGTCTTTCATTACTTATCATACATATTATAAATTATAAGAAGTAATGAAACGAAATCTGGTATGATTATTCAATATGCGAATTGAATATTTTTGAGATAGTGTATTGAGTAGAGGAACTTAACGCCCACGAAGTCTACCAGAACAAATAAAATTCATATAACCATCTCCAGAGTGTAGATCCAACGTGTAGCGTTCCGCGATCCGCGTACGGCATTCTATGATGAGAGAAACGTAGGAGAGAGCCTTCCTTATTACCAGAACTGGGAATTAAAAATAATTTCAGTAGGAATTGAACCTATAACTACGAGTATCTTACATACACTCACACGCTGCACCAAAAGGTCTGAATTATGTAACTTGGGCTATATTAATATTTGGCAGTATCCTATCTCATCACAAATATCGAAGACTCAAAAATGATTACGTGCAGATTAAAATCCACCAAACGGCCCGCGAACACGCGAAATTGAATCGGAAACGTTATTCATTTGTATGTTTAAATCTCGATTAATACACGGCTTTGAAATGATCAAAAACATTCGCTGTAACGTTTTCAGTGGAGTGATTTTTTTTTATTAATATTCCAAAATATCAAAGAAATGTAAATTCAATGTTGGTGATTATTTTTTTTTTCTTGTTTTACTTTATTTTTTAATTTTTCTAATACTATATACAAAGTCCGAAGAGGCCTGTCGTGGCGCAGCGGCACAAGCGTGTGGCGTGTGTCGTGGGTTCGATCCCCACTCGAAGAAATTAAATATTTAATTTCTTCGCTCTGGTAACAAGGCAAAGCGCGGCGTTGAGTTCCACCACTCACCATGCAATGCCTCGAATTCGATGGAAAGTGGGGCGGAGCATATTGAATCTAGGTTTCCAAGTTCCCTCAGCCTACCATGCCATGTGCGGGATACAGCGTGAGGGTGAATCCTATATACATAATGTTTGATCGATCGATACACGAACTGACATAAATATGTAGATAATACAGGAGGAACAAATAACATTTAGATAAAACATTTCCAAAACAATCCGATATTGTAATTTTTTGATTGATTTCAAATAACTATTAATTTTCATATATAACATATTTTACCTTAAGTATAATAAAATTAAAATATGTTATATTTTAAAATTAATGGCGCAGCACAACGTGACAGGTTTACCGACACGATCGATTATGGTTGCGATTGCCACTCGAGGAAATGAAATATACTCATTTCCTCGCTCTTGTAATGAGACAAAGCGTGGCGTTAAGTTCCGTTCCTCAATATTCCGATTTGAGTGGCGGAGTTCAACACTACCTTCGACATTTAGTCGGAAAGTGAAAAACTGAAGTGGACCTCAACAGGAACGGAGTGTCTTAACACAGTGTTCCTAGCTCCACTCTACTCTAAGCGGGATACAGTGTAATGATGAAAAAAATTATAATTCAAAACTATAAGTTAGCATTTGTCATTATATAATTACGATTTCTATCTTACTAAGCATTTTACCTACGATTGGTAATAGTTGGTAAATTATGTAAAGCGCTTGATCGTTAAGTTAGCGAACTAATAATAATAGCATGAATTTTAACACGTTTAATACACGGTGTCTGTGGTTTGGCTCCATTGTTGTATTGATCGTGACTTGTTTCGAATTTACTCGGAAAATGAAGAATCTAGTATCAATACACTCTGTACTATTTATCTATGTCTTCTTGCAGAAGAAAGTAAGGGGGGTGGAGTGAGAGGTATCCGTAACTCGATATACAAAATAATAATAATTCTTTATCACGGAATAATAATGTTTTAAAACGGAACGCCAAACGATATGGTCTATGGTATGATGTGCAGATATCTCTTATCAGTCTGGTATGATATGCAGATATCTCTTATCCGTCTGGTATGATATGCAGATATCTCTTATCAGTCTGATATGATATGCAGACATATTTTATCAGTCTGGTATGATATGCAGATATCTCTTTCGCCTCGTTAACTGTCATCAACCTCTTCATACTCGCTTTCCAGGGAGTTTTCGATCTTTTACATAACCGACTCTCTAATCTTTTACGCTTTTACATATTCTACTTAGGCTTGATAAACATCATTGTCAACTGAAAATCAAAGGCAGATATTGTCTTATTTTTTTAAACGAACCAATACTCCATTGAACTTCATTATAGTGTTAGGTTCACTAAATACCAATATTTGACAACGGCTTAAAAGGTAATAAAAATGTGTACCTGTATACTCGTATATCTCTAAGCTCAGAATTAAGAGCCAGATAGCGCTAAGTTATTTCTACTGCTTCCATGATATTTTTATTACTTTTAAATGAAAACGTCTCAATTATCACACATATATATCTTGTACATCTATCTTTATTAAAATTAAAACAAAAAACCAAAAAAAAATCTAAGCTCTTCCATACAAATTAATTTTATCCATTTGTACTAATGAAAATTTTCCATTCGAATAAACAAAAAGGAAATTAATTATTTATCATCAGTCTGTATTTTCCCTTATACACAATATATACGACAAAGAAAACAATGAAAGTGAGACAATACATTAATTATGACCTTTTAATCCCCGAGCAGTTCGAGCTTTGTCACAAGCGTTAAATACGGGTCTAAATAGACATTTCTTACAAAAGAAGAACGATTTAAAGAAGCCAATAATTTGTATAGATTTATTAAACAACCTAAAAATGAAAGATTCTGAATAGGTACATTTTTAAAAAAATAAAAAAAAAATGCGTAATCATAAACGTAGTATGTAGAATAGTATAATGTAGATGTAAAGGTAAAGGCGAGGCAAAACCCGGCGTTGAGTTCCGCCACCCAACACGCAATGCCTCAAATTCGACGGAAGCTGGAGTACAGAAGTGGAAAGGAGTGTCTTAACACTATGTTCCCAAGTCTACCTCTACCCTGCCATATGCGGGATACATACGTTAAGCTGAGAGAGAGAGAGAATAATGTAGATGTACATACATAAATATGTATGTACATCGATTACGCAGAAATGACTGAGCCAATTTATAAGCACATTAACCCGAACGATGTAATTTTCACGATACCTTGTTGCAATGTACTTACACAGATGATTTAAAATTTTGTTGACTTGTTTTGCCAAATTTTGTTGACTTGTTTTGCTATAAGTATATAGCTATATTTATTAATTAGCACTGATCTACATCAGGTTTGATTCCAAACGAAAGAAAAAAAAATATTAGAAAATGTTTAAAGTGCAACAGCGGATGTCAATGGCTCAAAGTTGACTTGCCATTGGGTGATGTGATGATAATTTGGTATACAAAAAATATGTAAAAAGGAATTCAAGCCCGCGAATCCTGTTTAATTAATCTTTTGGCGCTTATTGATTCCGTTGAGTTCCGTTATATTCAAACTTTTGTTCGTTTTCTAAAATGGACAAAGTAAGCCGAGGGAACCTAGTGTTGAGAAACTCCGTTCTCCTTTTCATATTTGATATTCAGTAGCAAAACTCAACACCGTGGTTTAATAAGGATAATTCCTTCTCTAGGGTGGACATCGAACACACAACAATGTGGATACAGTCAAAGCCATTTACGCCATATTGATTTTATAATAAAATATGAAATGTCAAAAATATACAGAAACGCTGTATTAAGTGAAAAAAAAAAATACAAAAGGGACTCACGGTAAGATAATCAAAGGGAATTCCGAAAAATCTACTGTTAAGACCGTTGCGTTCTCCACTTCCCGCCGAAATTGAGGCATTTCGTTAAGTGGCGAAACTCAACGCCGCGCTTTGCCTTTTTACCAGAGTCAAAATATTAAATATTTAAATTGAAAATATTGCGTTTCCTCGAGTGTGGACCGAACCCATAAACTGTCTAGTTTATATTCGCATACTTGAGCTCCCTGCGCCTTCACGGGTTCAATTTATATTATTGAAAACTATAAAATTGGGAAATAAAGCGAGCAGGAAACGAATCCGGAAATGTTTAGTTTTTTCTCTTTTTTTGTACAATAAAGTAACCTACATGAGAAGGTAAATGAATCTTACAAATAAAAAAATATTAATACTCGTAAAAAAATATTATTTATGAAACACACGACTTTTTTTCATTTCGGCTTGCTCAGTATAATCCACTAATCAAATGGATGTCAGTACAAACTAATCTGTTAAAAGCTTCTGTTTGACGTGTCGCAAGGACTTTAATATTTTGAAAGGGTTTTATATTTGGTTCTTAGCTTTTTTTTCCAAATTTTTAATGGTTTTTTCAAATTTTTAATGAGTTTTATTTGATAACCCTCATCTTCCATTATTTTAGCTAAAATAATGGGAATTAATAATAGAAAAATCTGTAATATTTGCGCATAAAATAAGTAAAAAAAGTACTAACGATATTAATACGCCAATCACATTTTATGACTTTCTTTAATCTAAATAATATGTTTCTTTTCAAAAACCAACAGAAAGACGCTGCACTTGGAGAAGATTCCTCAGCCCTAGAGGGGGAACCCCCCAGCATTCGGCAGCCTCAACCGAAACTGAACTGCCACCTATCGATACGAGAGACCTATGGCTACAAGACTCTAGGTAATATAAAGTTATATGTAAATGCATTTAAAATCAATATTTATATGCAACATTGGTTACGCAATAGTATTTTTTGCTTAATGTGCAGAATTATGAAATATATAACGAAGGCTTTTAGTGATATTATTTTTATATACCAATCTTTAATAAAGCTTTTATATTAGGTTAAATAAAGCTTTTTATATATTTAATTTGCACTTTTGCTTAAAACATAATGTATAGACTAAGGTCATAGTGGCACAGTGTTACGTTTTAAACGGTTGTAGGTGCAATATTCAATTATTTTCATTTTCTCGATCTGTTGTAGCGTGACGTTGAGTTTTGATATTCAACACAAAATGTGTCGAAAATTCATGAATAGGTACTTGCCAATAGAAAATTAAGAATTGAAGTCCCTACCTTCATTTAACTTCAATAGAAATAACAAATTTAAACAAACGTATATATTTCTTGGTTTATTTAATGAACTCATCCAGTCTAACATGCATCAATTAATTTCATACTCCTTCATATTATACTAACAGTCCAAAGTAAAATGTATACGCTACGTTTATTTTATTTATTCTGTGAAATATGAAAAGAGAATTTGTTTAAACGGAAGGAGTACTGAAATAAATTGTAATATGGTTTTAGAATTTCTTATATACGAAAATATCTAAACGATACATTTTGACTGTTTTTGTCTTATACCTATATTGACATTTTTTTTTTACTAAACGCTTCGCGCTATAACTAGCGCATAGAAAAGTAAGTACAGGGAACCTAATAACCTATAGAAAAGATATTCCGTTCTATTTTAAATTTTCTGTACTCTACTTTCCAATGAATTTTTGTGACATTAGTTGTTGAGCCAAGCTGCACTTTATCGTATCTTATGGTTAGAGAGCAAAGTATATATTAATATTTTAATTTATTTGCTCTGGTACATAAATATATTTAAGTCCCCCGAATTATGATTTGAACCCACATTAGAGATCCGTTCCCGTTTACAGTCCCACGCATGCACCACCTGCGTTACAACAGCCTCGTTTATTATTTAACATTGTTTTATTCTATCATATAAATTTATGAATTATCTGTTGACTGTAAACTATTTACTTCATGTAACTAGGTTACTTCATAAAATGCAAATCAACATCCATTTCAAAAATTTTACAAATATTAATTACTTTAGAACACAACTATTGTCTACCCTAAATAAATATATTTTATACACAGACATTTAAGTTATTTACATTTAATTATTTTTTTTGATTTGGATGTTAAGCAAGCCTATTGCAAATATGCAATGTCTTGAATCTGTGAAACACCTAAACGGAATGCCTTGACACTCGACTTTTTGTATTTTAAACTTAAAATAAATCCCCCTCCCTATTATGGATTGAACTCGCGACAACCACGCTCATACCGCCATCCGCACTGCACTTTAAAGTCATAAATTTAAACAATTTTGTAAAGTGCATGCATAAAATTCCAAAGTAACTTTCAATATTCTAATATATAATGATTGCAAGGCTCGCATGTACCATGTATGTAGCACGCTAGAGACACATTACGTTATTCTCCGAAGCTAATTAACATGTACTTATTAGTTATTGTCGCATAATTTTCTCGAAATAATTCATGCTGTCCGAAGCTTAAGTTAAATATTAATTTGATTGATGTAATTAGTGAAGTTACGGAGAGTCTTGGTCGTAAGTTTGATGAATATAGAAAAATATTTTATAACTCCTAAATGTCCTTCTGCCCACTCTACGGTAGATCATCAAGGACTACTACTAGTGTTAAGGCACTTAGTGCTTATCAACCCACTTCCGTTGTTTATTTTCCGACCAATTCTCTTTGTAAAATACGCCGCTAACTTTTGCCACGTAGTAATTTGCCAATAGAAATTACTAAATGTAAACTTTGCCCAACTGTTTAGTAAATGTGAAAGCTTTCCCTTCCTATCCACTCCCCTGAGTGAGAATTTATCTCACAACACTTTCGTTTTCAGCTGGTTAATAAAAAATATACATTTAAAAATCCTTCCAGGGAAAGTTGAACATAGTTTAAACTATATACTATGGAGTGTAGATACATAATATCAAATATAATATAATATATTGTCCATAATAAAATCTGCTTAATTAGTAAAATATATTGAAATTAAAAATTAACTATATTAATTCAGTACGATAAAGAAGTAAATAAAATATTGCATTTAAAAAAGCCCCGCGAAAGTGAAGTGACTTAACAATAGGTTCCCTCTGCTTACCATTGTTATGAGCGAAGAAATGAAAATATTAAATATTTTCACTTTCTCGAGTGGGAATTGAACCCACAGCCTGTCGCGTTCACAGTCACATGTTTGTGCCCCTGTGCTACAAGCCTTATTATATTAATTTGGACGATTTCCGTTATTCAGTAGGTGCGTAAGTGCGCGGTATTTCACGCTGATTGAATGTTATAAAACTTGCAAAAAATCGATTCTAAATGTATGTACATATATACTTGCATTAGCTTTTATACTAAAAGGGTTATATATAGTTCCCGTTTTGGTTTTCCATAATAATTTATATATATCATAATTATTTTTCTTTGATTATTTTTTTTGGATATCAAAGCCTTGTATTAGGATTTCTAAGTCTCAATTTTGAAACTAATGGAGTATTTAATATTCGACACTGCAGTTTATCTTCTATATACATACTAGATATATCTCGCATCTCTGTTCTATGTTCTGATTTTCTCGCTCTCAAATAAATAACCAATTTTCGTGACATTGACAACTATCAGTAGTACTAATCGAAGACTTTTATGTATATATATATATATATATATATATATATATATATATATATATATATATATATATATATATATATATATATATATATATATATATATATATATATATATATATATATATATATATATATATATATATATATATATATATATATATATATATATATATATATATATATATATATATATATATATATATATATATATATATATATATATATATATATATATATATATATATATATATATATATATATATATATATATATATATATATATATATATATATATATATATATATATATATATATATATATATATATATATATATATATATATATATATATATATATATATATATATATATATATATATATATATATATATATATATATATATATATATATATATATATATATATATATATATATATATATATATATATATATATATATATATATATATATAATAATTTATATATATTATATATATATATATATATATATAACATAATTTTCGGGTAGGCGCAAAAGTAATAACAGCTGTTTGTTGAGAACTCCTATTTTATTTCTTAAATTATTAGTTTTTTTGTAGTTTTTAATGTAATACAGTTATGAATTAGATATCTTACCTATCAGTAGTGTATATCCTTTAATAATCTCAAACATTCTTTGACATTATTTAACCTTGAAGAGGTGACCACTTCTAAGTTCTATTTGTTAACATACTAAAGTGAAATAGAATGGAATCCATCAAACACTCAATGGTGGAGCTGACACAGCACTTTAACACAAAAATGGCTGAATTCCAAAAAAATTTAAACTCTTCTAACAACGCCACAAGTCCACCCACTAATATTGCTGCACAATTCATTGCTTTTCGCTCTTTCATGTTGAATGCTCTTGAGGGACTCCAACTTCAAGTCCAGCTTTTAACTAAGCAAGTTGATAGCATTGAAATGCAGAACAGAAGGAAGATCTTGCTATTGCATGGTGTCAGCGAGGACAAGAAAGAAGATCCTGTAGCGAATGTTGTGGAAGTCCTGTCGAAGCATCTTAAATTATCCAATTTTTGTGTAGATGATATAAGTAGATGCCAGCGACTGGGTAAGTCATCATTAGAGAAGCCAAGACCCATCTTGATTAAGTTTAGAGATCAATCAGTGCGCAATCAAATTTGGTACTCAAAGTCTAGCCTTAAAAACACTGGATTTACACTGAGTGAATTCTTGACTAAAACCAGGCATGATACTTTTATGGCAGCAAGACAGCGCTTTGGTATTTCTAAATGTTGGACTAAAGATGGATATATTGTTGTTGTGGGACCTGATGGCAAGCGTCATAGAGTAGTCCTATCTGCAGAACTCGACAGTATTCCCACTGCTTCTGAACCCCGAGTCCAAGGAGCTGCTGTTTCGGCTACAATCCAGTCAACTGGTGCTAAACAAGTGGTCCGTACACGAAGAATCTTAAAAAAGTAATTTTCTCAATACTGTTTCTTTTTTATGGTATAATTTATATTTCTTATGTTTAATATTATTCTCTTGTTCTCATTTCTAAATTCGTTTCTAGTGTACCTTTAGTGTCTAAATTCAAGTCTGTTACTTCCATTCTTTTTTTTTTTTTTTTATTGTTATTTTTGATGTGTACCGGTGCAATAAGTATTTGTTTCGTCTTATTTGCACTAAATTCTATATTGCACTAAATAGTATCTTTTTTTTGTGTATTCTATATAAATTTTGTCAGTTTTGTACATATGTAAACAAGCAACAATCGACGAAGTGACAGTTGACAGCGGTCAGCGATGTAAGCATAGATAATATTATCCAACCACAATTAGTTTCGTTATACGCTGTCTTTCATCTTTTTTTTTCTGTTTTTTTCTTTTTGGTTCTATATAAAATACTGCTGATAGGTTGTATGAAGTCATAATATTATAACTTTTATTTATTTAAACGATAATCTTTTAAAAAAGATAGTACCAATACTATTATTATACACTTATTTGTTTATATTTAACTTTATTCTATTATTATTATTTATAATTATTACTATTTTATTTATTTATTTATAATTTTTAATGTTTTTAAGGCATGGATAGCAATTATTCTACCAGCGATGATTCATTTCAATACTGCGATTCAACTTCATCTGATGATAGTTTCTATAGCATCTCGGAGCCTCTTAAAATTTCATTGCGGACAACTTTTGATCCATTTCCTAGGAATTTTAATGTTGTTCATATTAACGCGCAGAGTATTCCCGCCCATTACCCTGATTTGCTCGATTCCTTTGATGTTCCAAATATTCACGCTCTCCTCGTTTCCGAATCCTTTCTTAAACCTTGTTTACCTTCAACCTCATTTGCGTTACCGGGCTTTCATTTAATAAGGAACGACAGAACGGAAAAGGGTGGAGGTGGCGTAGCAATCTACCTCCGCAGCCATATCCCTTTTTCTATTCTAGATCGATCACCTTCAGTCTATTCTAACTCTTCAGAACATATTTTATTGGAAGTCCTCTTTGGTTCCCTCAAAGTTTTACTAGGTGTGTACTATAGTCCTAGCTTACATGTAAACTTTTTCGATACCTTTGAGGCACTGTTAGAAAAATATGTTCCTGGTGTTGATCACACCATTATAATGGGAGACTTTAATACGTGCCTGATCAAAAATGACTCACGCGCATCTCGAATTAAATCTATTACCAATAGCTGCAATCTTAACATCCTTCCCACAAATGCAACCCATCTGTTTCCTGGCTGTGCACCATCCTTACTAGATCTCATGATAGTCTCATCAACTGAACGGGTTGCTACTTTTGGGCAACTACCAGCAGAAGCATTCTCGTATCATGACCTTGTTTACCTCTCATATAAAATACGTCTACCAAAAATGAAACCTACAATAGTGATGCGAAGATGTTTTAATGACATGGATAATGAAAAATTTATGCACGATCTTAATGGTATTGACTGGAATTGCGTACTTAGTGTTTCATCAGTCAATGATAAAATAAACATCTTTAATTCTCTTTTAATCGAGCTTTTTGATATTCATGCGCCCCTTCGACCCATAAAATATAAACATCTCCCTGCTCCGTGGTTGACTCAAGAAATCAAGGTTCTTATGGCTCAACGGAATACTGCAAAATCTAAATACAAAAAAAAACCGACAGATGAAAACTTCCAAAGGTACAAAATACTACGGAACAAATGCAATAAAATTTGCAGAGGAGCCCGACGCAATTATATTCATTCCTCAATCGATTGTAGCAATGCATCAAATACTTGGAAACTTCTGAATCGGATGGGAATTGGTGGCAAACAATCGCATGATACATCTACCTTAAGCAACTGTACGGATTTAAACTCTTTGATTAATTTTTTTTCGAATGTTACTCCAATGGATAATACCACAAAAATGAAAACCCTTCAATCCTTATCGCTACTTCCTAATCCTACAGCTGCCTCCTTCCTGTTCACATCTATTTCAGAAACGGAAATACGCAAACATATCATAGCTATAAAATCTGATGCTATTGGTTGCGATAGTATTAGTCGTCGCATGATTCTCCTAACTCTTCCTTACATTATATCAACCATGTGTCATATATTTAATTACTCCCTTTCCTCTGGTGAATTCCCTGATGCTTGGCGACATGCACTAGTAATCCCGGTCCCAAAAAACTCCAACCCCATTTCCTTTGCAAACTACCGTCCAATTTCTATACTTCCTTTTCTTTCTAAAGTTCTTGAACGTATAGTACATGAGCAATTATATCAGTATCTACACAATAATAGCATCCTGTCCCCATTTCAATCCGGCTTTCGACCCGGGCATAGCACAGTAACGGCACTCAACAAAGTATGTGAGGACGTTAGATATGGTGTGGATGGTCGGCAAATTACTGTACTTGTTCTA
Source organism: Eueides isabella (assembly GCA_019049475.1). Taxonomy (NCBI): domain Eukaryota; kingdom Metazoa; phylum Arthropoda; class Insecta; order Lepidoptera; family Nymphalidae; genus Eueides; species Eueides isabella. The sequence continues at coordinate 5,421,458 of CM032385.1, forward strand.
CTAGATTTCTCTAATGCATTCAACACAGTAGACTTTGACATCCTTTTAGCTATTCTCAGGTCCATCAACTTTTCCCCAATAACTACTGATTGGTTTTTTTCTTACCTACATGGTCGCACGCAACGCATTAAACTTAACGAGAAGCAATCGTCACAACATATAGTTAGCGCAGGCGTTCCACAAGGTGGTGTACTGTCCCCGCTTCTTTTTTCCATTTTCATTAACACGTTAACTCAACACATAACTTCATCATACCATCTCTATGCAGATGATTTGCAGATTTATACCACTTCTTCTCTTACCGACATACCCAGAGCGATAAATGATATTAATTCCGATCTTCGAATCATTAGTAACTGGAGTAAGTCGTTTGGGCTATCTGTAAATCCAAGTAAGTCGAAAGTATGTATATTTGGTCACTCAAAACAATTATCAAAATAGAATCTCCTCTCCCCCCAATCTTACTTGATAATGTTCGTATAGAGCCTATTAATAGTGTTAAGAATTTGGGAATCAGAATGGATAGTACATTTTCCTGGTCGCCTCAAGTTACCGAGCTTTGTCGTAAGGTATTTTGCGCCACAGGAAGTCTGAGAAAGTGGAAGAATCTTTTGCCTATAAAAACTAAAATATCTTTAGCCCAAACTCTTCTCATTCCTATATTAGATTATGCCGACTCATGCTACTTAGATTTGTCTAAAGAACTGCTCAATAAACTCGAAAGGATGCAAAATCTCATTATACGATTTGTCTTTGGACTGAGAAAATATGATCATATAACACAATACCGTAAACAGCTCAAATGGTTAACCGTAAAAGACCGGCGGCACCTACATTCTCTTACCCTCCTTTATACTGTCCTTTACCATCCCAGCGCTCCTTTGTACCTCAAAGAACGATTTAAGTTCTTAGGGGCAAATACCCTTCACTCCCAGCATCTCCGTTCCCGTAACAATAATCTCCTTGAAATTCCTCTATCCCGCACGAAATGCTATGGAGACTCTTTTACTGTTAAAACAGTAAAACTGTGGAATGCTCTGCCCGTTGGCATTAGACGTTCCCAGACTATAGGTATATTTAAACGCAGACTTAAAAAATTCTACCTACAATGCGGCTCTTAGTCTGACCATGCTGTATATTGTATGTATATATTTATATATGGTATGTACTTTAAGTGGATATTTATGTGTGTGTATATATGTATTTATTATATATGTGTATGTTTATGTATAAACATATGTATTTTACTAATTATATGTATGTCTATATATTATAATATCAGTATATATATTTAAAAATGATTTATATTTTATATATATTATATCCGACTCTACTTTTTGCACGTTTCTGCCTGTTGCTTTAAAATTATATTTTATCATAGCTTAATGGTTACCTGGAAGAGATCACTTATAGTGATAAGGTCGCCATTGCACACATTATTTTAGTAATTTAAGTTATATGAACTGTTATAATAAAGTATATAAATAAATAAATAAATAAATAAATATATATATATATATATATATATATATATATATATATATATATATATATATATATATATATATATATATATATATATATATATATATATATATATATATATATATATATATATATATATATATATATATATATATATATATATATACATATATAAAATTCTAAAAACAACCACCACGACACGACAGTGTCTACGTAAATTGTACTTTACCAGTTATATTTTAATTTAAGTTATAATAAAGTTTAGCTGTAACATATACAGTAACTAGTATCCGAGAGAACTAAGTTTTGTTAGCATAGATATTATTAGTTATTACCATAATCTGTACAAACCCTAAAGCTCGTATCTGAAACGGCAAGGTTATTTTAGCCCACATAAATATTTATGTATAACATTTGTGTGGTGTGTCGTGTCGCAGGGACTGGGTATGTGACTTTACACGCGATTTTGTGGGTTCGATTCCTATTCGAGGAACAGTAGTTCTAATGTTTCTATTCGTCTCTATGGTGATAAGACAGCGCGGCGTTGAGTTCCGCTACTCACGCCTTGCTACGCCAAATACATAGCAAAATCTTCACATTATAATAAATAAAATAATAAAAAAGCCTTTTATTTCTAGAAGGATACATATAAGAATTTGTTTTAACTTAAGCCTATTTGATATACAGTTTCTTATTTTAACTTAATTTATTTAATTACTATATTTATGAGATATTAAGTTATTTAGGTTACATTTAGTGTTAATTTTAATTTTTTATAATGTGTTTTCCAGAACCCCTCCACGGGTAAAGGCCTCCTCCAAAGATTTCCAATACTCTCTATTCTGAGCTTTCTGAATCCAATCCTGACCCGCTGTTCTAATAACCTCGTCTTGCCATCTCGTAAGTGGTCTACCTCTATAGCGCTTGCCTTGAGGCCCGGTCCATGTTGTCACCCTTTTTGTCCAGCGGCCGTCTTGCGGACGCGCTACATGACCCGCCCATTTCCACTTTAGCTTCAAGGAGTGACTTAAAGCATCGGTTGCTTTTGTTAAACGTCTTATTTTAGTGTGACGTATTTTTTGAACCTTCCTGATGTTGAGCATGCTACGTTCCATACCCCATTGACATGTAATTATTTTATTCCTTGTCTTTGTAGTAAACTTCCAAGTTTGACTGGCGTATGTGAGAGACGGTAAGATGTAAGACGTCATAACTTTAGTTTTAAGTTTTATAGGCATATTGCTTTTAAATATTTCTTTATGGCTCCAATATTTATTCCATGCCAGATGTACGCGTCTTTCTATTTCTTGGTTGTTACTGTTACTGTCGAAACTCACTTGCTTGCCAAGATAAATGTATTTTTTAGTATAGTTGAGTGGTATATTATCTACAATAATAGTTCTATTCTCTTTACTGTTAGTCATCAACTTAGTTTTCGATAAATTCATTTCCAAACCTACTTGTTTACTATATTCGTTTAATGACTGTAGCATGAGCTGGAGTTGAGAGTGTGATTCAGAGAACAGAACTTAATCGTCCGCAAAACGCAGATGGTTCAAGTAATAGCCATCTATATAGAGTCCACATTTCTTCCAGTCGAGTTTTTTCATTATGAATTCCAGTACGGCAATAAACAAAGTCGGGGACATGGGGTCACCTTGTCTCACGCCTCTCTTGATAGGGAAACTAGAGCCAATTTTTTTGAGTTTTACCCTACCTGTACTGTTGCTATAAATGCTTTTAATTGTCTCTATGTACTCCGTATTTACTCCTTGTTCCTCTAGCGTCTTCCAGATGCTTATGTGAGAAATAGTGTGAAAGGCTTTTTTGTAATCAATAAAAGCGATGTGTAAGGTTCTTTGTTTTTCTTGGTACTTTTCCATCAGTAATTCCAGAGTGTGGATGTGGTCGACAGTAGAATAACTTTTTCTGAAGCCCGCTTGTTCAATCGGCTGTGACTGTTCTAGAATAGCTCTTATTCTATTGTTTATTAGGCATGAAAAGATTTTGTATAAGCAAGGTGGAAGACTTATAGGTCTGTAGTTCTCGATGTCGTGAGGGGCTCCTTCTTTATAGATTAGTATTATATTGGATTCAGCCCATTGTTTAGGTATAACTGCTGACCCTAGAATATGGTTGAATAGATATGTAAGCGGTGGAGACAGTAAAGTGCATGCTGGTTTTTTTGGCCTTATTTGTAATGTGGTCCGCACCGGGACTCTTTTCTATTTTTAGTCTCTTTATACTGTTGGATACTTCTTCTATATCAAATGGCAATATTCTACTATCATTTGGTTTTGTGTGGATGTAATTGTCGTGATGATTGTCGTACGAATGGTCGCTGTAGAGAGTTTTATAAAATTCTGTTGCTATATTTATTATATGATTTCGGTTGTTCAGAATATTTTCTTTCTTTTTGAGACTTTCAATCCAATTCTTGTGTGTTTGTAATTCTTTAAAAGCTCTCTTTGTACTTCCGGTATGCTCTATATGTTTTTCGATAATGTTCGTTCTATAAATTGCGTAGTCGTTTTTTATGCGTTTGCTTATTAGTTTGTAGAGCGCTGCCATTTCGTTTTTCATGGCTCTTGTTTTGTTTTTGGTGCTTTGGAGTGTTTGTCTCCTAGTTATAAGTGTTCTTGTATTTTCTGATAGGATGATGTTTGTTTTGTTAGTGTTGGTATTTTGTATTTTTGAGTTTTGAAGGCTCTCAGAGATATAGTCGACAATTTTGTCGTAGTAACTTTGTATTGAACAGTTGTCTTGTAATTTGCGTAGAGTTGGTAAATGTGATGTAATGTTTTCTCTATATTTATTTATTTCGTCTGCAGTCCTTAGCATAGAGTTAGGCCTGGCAGTGTAGTTAGTCCTGTTCTTTTTAGAATTTTTCAGGGTTATTGTTGCTCTAATTGGGCGATGGTCTGAGCAAAATCTTCACATTATATCAGAGGATAACCCTCTGATATAAGCGAGGTACAGCACGAATTTTAAAGATATATGAGGAACATATATATTTTCATTCTTTCATAGAAAATAAAGGTAAATGTATTCTGATTTATTTAACAAACTTGTATATTATGATATTATTTATAAGTTGAGGCCTGTTGTTGCGCAGCGGCACAAGCGTGTGACTGTAACCGACAGGTTTTGGATTCGATCCCCACTCGAGGAAACGAAATGTTTAATATTTTCAATTTAAATATTTAAATTGAAAATAAAATTTAATTTTCATTTCTTTGCTCTGGTACAAGGCAAAAGGCGGCGTTGAGTTTCGCCACTCAACATGCAATGCCTCAAATTCGGCGGAAAGTGGGGAACGGAAGTGGAACGGAGTGTCATTACACTAGATTCTGAACTTCTCTCTGCCTACCCTGCCATGTGTAGGATTCAGCGTGAAACTGAGTGGAGTATTTCATGGTAAAGATTGCCTGGAAAAGATCATATGGTGATAAGGCCACCTTTACATCAAAACTTTCTTTTACTTTTTTTATACCTGTTCTTTTTTTTTTTTGGTGTAATAAAGTGTTAAGTAAATAAATAAATATTAAATTGTTTATTGCTAAATCTAACTTCACGGTATACGTCTGCTTGTCTATTAAGCAGAGAAAACCTAGTATCGCTGTACTATATCGGGTGGTGGAACACAACGACGCCACGCTATATCCTATTGTAAGGGGGCAAATTACTTATTTCGACTAAGAATCTTTCCATTCCCATTGGTTTTTTGCATAAATATGAGTCGACGTTAATATATGTGTAACAATATCATACAATAAATCATGTCTTTGTCTTGCCACCCACGACATTTCTTCATTTTCTTAAAGTAATTACTTTCGTTTATATTTCTCTGCATAACTTAAACGTTGTCATAGCGATTATTAATTATTTTTTTCTAGTTTAGACTTGCTTTACGATTCTTTAATATATGGCTTATTAATGCAGTATTTATATGAGATCTAAAGCTTTATTATATTTGATATGCGGCCGGTGATGGCACAACAACAACGACAAAATGCGTGATTGTTTAAAAAGGTTGTGGGTTCGATACCCAAAAAAATATTTAAATTTTCATTTCTTCGCTCTGGCAGACAAAACGCGGCGTTGATTTCCGCCACGTAACACACAATGCCTAAATATCAACCAGAAGTGGAGAACTAATCGGAGTGTCATAACACTGGGTTCCCAAGTTCCTTTTGCCTACCTTGTCACGTGCAGGATTCAATGTGAAACTGAATATTTACTATTATTTTTAGGCTGTTTTGATAGTATTAACCAATCAAAGCCATCTGAAGATTTTTAAGTATTTCATGCACCGTTTTAAACTCTTTTTTGTACTGTTATTTCATTAAATTAAATAACTGTACAAAAATCGTTTTTCAGATGAATCAAAATAAATAAAAAAAGTTCTTTTCTTAACTTCTATATTTAAAAAAAACTAACACTACAGTAATGCGAATAGACCCTCCATACGTGTAACCATTAAATGTTGCTTTTGTATGTTTATATGTGTGTGTTGTGTGTTCACATGTGTGTGTTTGCACAGCGAGCCCGCTCCGTCAGCCATGAGCGCACTGCATCATTTTGGGGCAGAGATGTTGCGACTATCGCGCGGCTTGGAAGCTTCTGCCGCATCTAAACCGACATACCGAGGGTATATAATTGGCCTTTATTTGCTTGCCTCAAAATTATTTAAACGATTGTAAAGCTTTTTTTTTAAATGTTGGTAATTACAAATATAAATAACTGGCATTGCTCGATTTACTTAAGAATCAGAGCTTCTTAAGTAAATCGAGAATATTTATTTTTTATATTCAATTTTAATTCTACTTTTGAGAACCTCTAATGATGGTTATTTTTATGTGAAAATTATAAATGGAAAGAATTAATAATTGGCATTACGATAAAGTTATACAATCGTTATGCATACACCCTTATTTATTGTCCTTGCGCTTCACATGCAGATCCCACCAGCATATTTCTGTGGTTTATTTTAGTAGTCAAGCAAATAATATTATGCAAATTGTTCTTGATGCTGAATTAAAATTTCAAATATCTTTTCTGTTAAGTATTTTGGCTCTTTGTAGCTTTATTTCGTATAATATATTTATAATGCAATATATTTAAAAATATATATATTTTTTAGGACAAATATATCAGAGCGCGGAGGAATGCTCACCCCGGGTTCATTGAGTGTATCCTCCAGCTCGCCTTCATCCATGCTTCAAGATAAAAGAAGGCTATCTTCAACAGACCCCAACGCTGGTATGAATAGGCCAAGGAGCGCTTCTGATGATGAAGGTAATGATGGCCTCCTTGCGCCAGTAACCCTTACCACAAAATCAAGAAGTTCTGAAGATGGTCTTTTACTACCACCGCCCTGTACTTGTCCATATTTTGGATCAGATTCAACTCCTCCAAGACGAACGACAGAAGTAATAATTGTTCCTGGTGGAGATATAAACGGTTGTAACGGCTTCCCTAGGAATGGCAATATGAAGAATGACGAACAATCAACACCCCTCTTCAGGAAGCCTAGTCGTGGAGCCTCATCAATGGTAACTTGGGAAGAAGCAAGAAGATTCAGAAGAGGCTCAAGTTTTGGTGGAGCCAGAACGACACTTTCGACTCCAGTTAGAACAATTCGAAGTCAAAGATCAGCTACCAACAGACCTGCGGTGAATCCAAGTCCTCAGCGACAACTTCGAACACACCACTCTAGAAACTCCAGTGTAATATCACGTAATTCATCCCGTCATGGACGTATATTGCGTCTTGAGCAAAAGGCGACAAAAGTACTAGGTGTTGTTTTTTTCACCTTCGTTGTACTATGGGCGCCCTTTTTTATACTTAACATGGTACCAGCAGTGTGCCCAGAATGTGAAAGGAGAATATCGAGTTGGGTTTTTGATTTTGTGCTATGGCTTGGGTATGCTAGTTCAATGGTGAATCCAATATTCTATACAATTTTCAATAAAGTTTTCCGACAGGCTTTCAAGAAGGTGCTGTCTTGTCAGTATTGTAAGACGAGGAGGTAGCCGGCACCCTGGGAGCGTGTTCGACCCTGCTCCGATCCAGGGCTCGGCGCGCTCTCAGTCAACAGAAATATTCGATCTCAATTCGTGTGAAATAAAGAGCTTTAAGAAATAAATACGCTTAGCATATGCAATGTAGGATTAATATTTTAACCTTAACACAGTATTTTTATTATTATTAATAGATGTTAATTTATTCCTTTCAATAATTAGTTACATTGATCAGAAAAATATTACAGCGAGCTCGAACTGTGAGATACATTACATAGTATAGTACTTTGTCAACTAGTAGTTTTTCAACTTAATGAGCAGAGTCAAATGGCAACGTTGAGGTTAAAATATCATAAATATCTGTGAACCCTATAGATAAGTTTTACACTGTGTAATTTTAATGAAGCCTGTAAAATTTAAATTAATTTTCATACATATATTTTGGTCGTAGCTTAATATTGTGTAAACTAGTCATACAAAATTGAGTCGCGATGAATTATGAAGAAATAATACTAGAGCCTCGTGTATAAATGTTTTAAATAATTATTTGTAACTAAATGTGTGGTAAGATGTAAATAAAGAAAAAATCAATATTTCTATACTAATATTGTACACTTAAAGATTTTGTTTGGTTGAACGCACTAACCTCAGAAAGTTAAATATATTTGTGTCCATTAGTTTATCGAGAAAGGCTATATTGTATTCCTTTTTATTTTGAATGTAGATTGTACCTGCTGTCAATTACGACGGGCACTTAGTTTTTTTTTATTCACAACTCTCAGTTATTTCCATTTAACCACACCACAGAGACTATGTCGCTGGTAAAATCTAAAATATTGTAAAATGTCAAATATTTGGCTTAAGTCAGTCAGTCAAGTAACGTCAGCAAAAAAAATATACCCATAAAAATAATTTCCTAAATTTTACGTCAAGCATATTTAAGCTTCTTTTGTGTAATTTAGTAACGTAGACTGTGATTGTTATTTACGTGTGTAGGAAACATACGAGTATCGTTGGCGTCAGTGTAGGACCTTATAAATACAAAATACATTTTTTATACACTAGACAGCAATAACTGCCTTTAAAATAATTCAAAAAAAGATACTAAATTGTACTTACAAGCTAATTATCATTGATATAAATAGAGTTCTGGATACCTTTTTTTTTAAATAAATATTTTTCAAACATTGCTGTTAAACGATCCTGCATTGACCCCGAAGATAGTTACATACCTCAAATGAAAAAATAAAATCTGTAAAGCCGACCGCAATTTGTAGATCTTAATAAATTCATTGTATAATTAATAAATTAAAATAAAAAATAACATTATAAGAAACATGATATACCAAAGAGTGTAATTTAAATACTAATAATATAGGTTTAGGTGATACATATCCTTATTCTAACTCTTCGTGATTTCATACATATCGTTTTTTCTTACTTATATATTTCATTTAGTTACAAGGGCCCCAATAATGGCATCGCCCACTTGAGTTTATGAATCTGAAATTATGTTAATAGTATGAATTAAATATATAAACTTTTTTAATCACTTCAAGCCACAGTTTAAAGGGCATTGTTAATGAAAAGCGCATCCAAAGCCAATGGTGTAGTTTGAAAGATACTTAGAAGGCTGATTGAATCGTACTAAATTTATTTTCATAATGTATCAAAATTTAAGCAATAATGAGGTTGCCTGAAAAAAAGGCATTTAACGCTGTAGTCCACGCAAATGAAGCTGTGTACTGCTATTGGTTATACCAAAAAGTTTATGGTTATTCTGAAAATATGAGTAAAAGTCCTCCTCTTGGCAAGCTGATATAAGCTTTTCATTTCTAGTAAAGAATGTTTACAACAATTTCAAAAATACTTACGACAAGATCTATATGAATGAAAAATATTTTCATTTATTAACTATTTATTTATTTATATCTTATTTAAAAAAATGTTTTTAAAACTAAATTAAAAAAAAAATGTACATAGTAATTATGAAAATGTTATATAACATATGTAGTCGATGTATTGTATATAAAATTATAATAATATAATGTTTCATAAACATGAATATTGCGAATACATGATTGAATAAAGCGATTTGATCGTGAATTCATAGTCTTTTATTTGATAGCCCTAAATTTATTTGATAAATATGAATGAAATATTATGGTAATAATATTTACAGGTAAAGCATATTAATTTATATTACAAAAGCAAACAAAAGCCACTTACATACCAAATTGGCTATCAACAAAAGGTACATATATACGTTAATAGTCGAACGTATGTTTATGGGTGTAACACACACACACACACACACAGATACATACACATTAATGTAAAATCGACATAGTTATCATATACCGTTTGCATTTTATTGTATATTTGTGTGTATAATGTAATTTGGGTAAATTATAGGTTTACACAGTTTCTCGCACACTTCATGCTAGGCAAAGGGAACCTGGGAACCTATCGTGACCGTTACCCATTAAGACACTTCCGTCTCCCACTCTCTGAGTTCTAGAGGCATTACATATTGATCGACAAAATTTCTCTCTCTCTCCTTCTGACTGCTCCTCTATATATAGGTATATACGGCACTCGCAACTATCCTGTAAAATGTCATTGGTTTGATAATTTAGATACAACAAGGACGTTCTAAATCTTGTGTAGCTGTCATAAATTTCGAAGTTTCTAAGTGACACTATATGTTATACTAGTGGCCCGCCCGCGGCCACGCCCGCTTGAATCACAGTATTTTATTGAATCTAATAACATTATTATTTTTAAGACATTATCTTAACATTGAAAACTAATTTTTTTAGGTAATAATAGATAATAAAAAAGATTTAAACTATTTAAATTGACGTAATATTTTTATTTATTATTATTCAAATCGGTTACATCTAAATAAACACTAATTGTTAAAGAAATTTTGTCAAAATTTAATATTAACAACTGTTTTTAAATATTTTTAGCTATTTCCAAACCGACAAACCGATAAACAGACACAGAGATAAAAAAGTCCATATAAATCCCACCTCCTTTTTGAGCTCTATTACATTAATAAACGTCACCTACAATTTCTTTTAATATATCTTCTATTTACAGATGGAGAAGGTTAAAGATTTATTATAAGTATAGATATTATTACAATATTGCAATAACTTTAAATTAAAATGAATGAAGTTTCAGGTAATATGGTCATACAGATGATATAATCTGATTGTTTCTTTTTTACCTTTAGAATCTGATATACTGTGGTACGTATATAATATGATTTTTGTTAAGACCCTATTGTCCTAAAATCGGTACGGTAAAAGAAAATTTCATTTAAGTTTAAATAAACTTTTTCCATCAGTTTCTTCTCTTTCTAGAAAATAATATAAGCAATCATATAAAAGAATGTTATAAATACACAAAAATATATATATGTAAATAAAATAATAATCGACAGGCCTGTCGTGGCGCAGGAGCCCAAGCGTGTGACTATCCACGGTTGGTTGTGGGTTCGATACACACTCGAAAAAATGAAATATTTAATGTTTTCAAATTAAATGTTAATTGTTTTTATATCTTCGCTCTAGTAACGAGATAGGCTTTTACATTGTATTATAAGTCAGTAATGGACTTAACGTTTAGCTTATAAGTACACTTAAATATACTTCGTTCAATCTAATCTTAAAATGCATAAATTACTCTCAGCTTTACACTGTATCCCGCACATAGCAGGTTAGGCAGAGGGAACTCGGAAACCTAGTGTTAGGGCACTCCGTTCCACTTCAATCCCACACATTCCGCCGAATTTGAGGCATTGTAGTGTATCGAGTGGAGTAGTGGAATTACACATGGTCTTGAAAACAAAAAAACCTGGATAAAAGCGAAGCCTAATAAATGAAAATACAATCTTTCCTCTAGGAAAAAATACAACTGTAACATCATTTTACATGCTATATTAAAACGTTCTTCCACACTTCGTTACGAAAATATTTTTAAGTAAGGAATGTTGTAAAATGTTGAACCGCGTCTATTGGAAACTGTCCAAGCGCTCTGACCACTAAGCCATACATTTAAATTATAAAATTGATACAACTTATTAATATTGGTAACACTTGTACTGTCTTATAAGGAGATTTTTTACAAAATTTCAACCGCAGTCAAATAAATAGTAATAATTATTAATATTTTTTTGCGTGTTATTCCACACAACTGGACTGTTTTCAAGGGCAAATTCGGTGGTTAAATTTCCACAACGGTAATTTTTTTATACATCTTTAAAGAATTTAGCGTTATCGGATAATAAAACTAAGCACCTTCGTTAAGTAACACGTTTTTTTGTTTCGTCTTCCCAGAGCGAGGCAATGAGCAATGGCATATCACACTACGACGACCTGTTCTATGTATATATAGTATGTAAAGTTCAAGTACACTCACTATAAGAGATAATAGGTTCTGGTTTCTGACGTTTATTAGACCGTTCTGTAACGTTTTATGCTCTACATATAACAGTGATGAAAAGTTATATTGTAAAAGAATGTCAACTTAACTATAAAAAGATATGTATTTTTCAATATCGCAAACATTTACTCAAAGAAAAATATATTCAAATTTTTATCGAAAGGTCAATGGGAACTTTTCAATGACGGTGCCAGAATGTTTTCGTATGTAGACCGTGAAAATTTGCCTTTGTCACAAATACTACATGCAAATAACAACTGACAACATCCTACTAATTTTATAAATGCGAAAATTTGGATGTATGTATGGATGTTTGTTACTCTTTCACACAAATACTACTGAAACGATTACGTTGAAATTTGATATGTAAAGACCTAGAACTTTTTATCCCGGAGTTCCCGTGGGATTGATACCTAGAAATTTATCGCTTCTGAAAACTGAATGCGCGAACTAGCGGCACGGCAGTCCCGAAGGCGGAGCGGGGCGGGCGGTGCGAAGCGCGGCGCGTGAGTTGCGGGAAGAAGTCGCTCAGAACCCTGTTCGTGCCGCGTACTCAGCGAGTACGCGGCACGAACACGGTTGCACTCAGCTTCACGCTGTATCCCGCACATGGCAGGGTCGGCAGAGGGAACATGGGAACCTAGTGTTACGACACTCCGTTCCACTTTTGTTCCTCACTTTCCGCCAAATTTGAGGCGTTTTACCTTGTACCAGAGTGAAGAAATGAATACATTAAATATTTAAATTAAAAATATTAAATATTTCATTTCCTCGAGTGGGGATTGAACCCACAACCTGCCGATTACAGTCACACGCTTGTGCCGCTGCGCCACGACAAGCCTCAAATGCGGTTGCAATATTTAGTTGCCATATATCTTATGTTGATAATATTAAGTTGGGTAGGATTTCCATGCGGACGAATCACGGACGGCCTCTAGTATTTATATATAGCTTTTTCTGTTTCATGTTACGATTAAACATTAGCTTCTGAAATTTGATGAGAAAGCGGAGGAGGGAGTGTTATAACATTCTTATACATAATATAAGAAATTATAACTTAGCTTGCATTGGAATTACACAGCGTCTAAATGAAAATTCGTCGGTAATGAGTTCGAATACCACTTTCGTTCATTCTTTCCCATGTTTCTCAGAGTAACAAGACCTAATGCGGCGTTGAGTTCCGCCACTCATCATGCTATGTCTTAATTTGCTGCACTGTTACATGAAGTTATAAAAGTAAATATAGTAATAGAAATTCAAAAATGCTTAAACATCCGACGAAATAATATTCAAATTTAATATTTTTCAGGTGGGAAAAATATAACGTGAAGGCGCAAACGGTGAAATATTCTAAGCTCCTTATTCCTAAGATAATGTTGACATTTAAATTCATTGCCTCTAAATAATTGGAATTGGCTTCTCATTTGAAATTGGGGATTTTCTTATTTGCATTGTTAACGGATTTGTTTTGCCTCATCGAATTGAGTGGGCACAAAATAATATATTTTTAAAGATATATCTATACTTACTTATAATAAACCTAAAACATCTCAGTACTAGGAAGATATATTTTAAAAAATCTAATAAAGGACGTTTATTTATGTAGTAGGGCCAAAAACAGTGATTTTTAATTTTTGAGGCCTGTCGTGGCGCAGCGGCACAAGAGTGTGACTGTAACCGACAGGTTCTGGGTTCGATCCCCATTCGAGGAAATGAAATATTTAATATTTTCAATTTAAATATTTAATGTTTCATTTCTTCGCTCTGGTAATAAGGCAAAGCGCGGCGTTGAGTTCCGCCACTCAACACGCAATGCTTCAAATTCGGCGGAAAGTGGGGAACGGAAGTGGAACGGAGTGTCATAACACTAGGTTTCACTTCCGTTCCCTCTACCCTGCCTAGTGCGGGATACAGCGTGAAGCTGAAAAAAGAAAAAAAAATTGTATGTTTTTATGTGCGTTTGCATACGTTTATCTCAGAAATGGGTAACCAGATTTAAATGCCGTTATCACAGTTATATATTGGCAAACTTTCCTTAACATTTAGTGTTGTTTTATTTCAATCAGGACAAAAATATAGTTAGAAGTTAGTTAATAAAATTGAGTAATTCAAGTACCCCGCGAGCACGTCGCTAGTAACAAATAATTACAGTGTGATTACGTTCAGTAAAGAGTGTAGGTTCAATTACCGCTCAGGGTTATCATAATATTAAAATTAAATAATAACAATTTTACAGCGTACTTTTGAGTTTTGTTAACAATACTAAGCCTCCTTTCAAAGATTGCAAATTATTTAAGAATTTGACAATATTATCCAAAGAAAAAATAGGAAAATATTTATTACAATTCTGTTAAGGCTCAATGGTTGTAATATAAACACTATTTATTGTACACATAGCAAAGTAGGCATGGGGAACCTGAAATTAGATTTTCAGGTGCCCTCTGCCTACTCTGCTATGTGCATGAAGTTGCGGAAGTGTCTAGAGTTAAGACACTCCGTTACCATTAAGACACTTCCGCTTCGCGCATTTTGCATAGAAAGACTCAGCTCCGCGGCTTATAATAAAACTTCAAACTTTTAAATTTACTATATATACATTGTAAGTTACTGTACATTTTCTTTTTAAAAAATAAGTCTAATCATACAATAAACTATTTGATAGAACGAGAGGTCCTCCATTTGTGACCGGGATTAAGTAAGCTTTAATCAACCTGTCCCTTCAAAGATTTCAATTATAAACAGGAAACATGAATCTAGGGGCCTACTTTGAATAACACGTTGTATTGACATAAAATTATTAAGTATTTTTTTATTTATATCCTATGATTAAAAATAAAATGTAAGCATAATTAAATATGGCAATATTTTAATATTTGTATAAAGTTATAGAAGATAAAATATTTAATATTTTCACTTTTTTCTTCTTGAATTGCCTTAGTAGACTAAGAGGTCGCGGAATTTCTTGTAACGATCAGGGATACGGTCATATTGACAATTATTGGTTGCGGCAAACCAATTGGTTTCACCAATTTTGACCGTAAAATTTTAGTCCGTCGTACCGCAGCATGAGACTGTTCTCTATATATCCTATTCGGCCGACTTTTAGCGTAAGTTATTTTCATTTCTTCGGTCTTAGATATAAAACGTGCACGCAACACGTACTACGTTATTTTCAAAAAAATCCCAGAAGTCGAGCAACAGTAAATTTTATCGGTAGATTACCTCTATCTACTCTATAATGAGGTATATCTACTCTATACAGCGTGAACGTATAAAAAATATATTATTCATTGCAACATTAAAAGTATTTAAAATGCATAAGATTGCATTGATTTGCAGTAGTGTGGCAGTATATCCGGCCACGCCGCTCTTTGATTATTGGATTTGATTTTTCTAAATTTGTTAGTTTAGTATGACATCTGTCTGTAACTGTATACGCAATACAGGTCCATCCATTTTTCGTCAAGCTTCATCTTTATTGTCACCATCCTGTCCTCATCCACTACTGTAATTAGATACGATAGAGGAAGTCCTACATTACTTTAGATGTTTACCTCTAAAGTTACAAATAATCCTTTTTCGCAGTAACTTCGGTAAAATAATTTAGTAAAATGTATAGACAATATCAATTTCTTTACGGAAAAGAAAATTAAATGGAATTGACATTTTGCGTCTCATACAAATGGAGTGGCGGGCTATAACAAGTTTAGTCAATTTATAAAAGAAAGGATATTCACGATGCAGTATAAAATGTAAATTTAAAAAGAATTATAATTCTACATACAAATATATATACCTAAAGGCTTTTCACAAAAAATAATCTTATTACCCGGGAAATGCATGACATCGATTATATTAAACAGAAACGTCAAAAGCAAAGCATTCGCAGTACAATATTTCATCGTGAACTAGCTAGCATCCAGTTTGATTTATTGCCGTCGTAAAAGCTGTGTACACGGTCATAGAAAATTTCGAATCGAATGATGATGGGCATGAGTCGTCTTTTTTTTCACATTATTTGGAGTATTCCAAAGGTTTATTAGTAGATGTGACTGACTTAAAGATGTGGTTGTGGGTTCGGATGCCATAGTTATATCTATATTTGTATTGTATACTTAAAAAGTATATATTTTAAATACCCTTGAAATCTCAGGAACTACTGATTCGAATTGAAAATATATCTTTTGTTAGGTAATCGTAGTTTATTAGGGAAGGACTATATAGACTATATAGGCTGTACTACATTACATTTATCATTTCGTTTTAATATTACCATACCTGTTGTACTGACAGATTGACATATGTTATTACTATTTTACCAAGGAACTTAAAATGCAGGTAAAAGCTACATTTTGAGATTAGGTTTTTAACTGTAGTAAATGAAATTTAAAACTGATATGAAGTATAAAGTGTAAGTGTAATAGATAACTAAAAGATAAGACAAACATAGTATAAAAGGTATATATTTGTATATGTAATATCCACTATTTTCACTTTATATTTATAATTGAGGCCTGTCGTGGCGCAGCAACACAAGCGTGTGACTGTAACCGACAGGTTCTGGGTTCGATCCCCAGACGAGAAAATGAAATATTTAATATTTTCAATTTGAATATTTATTTTTTTCACTTCTTCGCTACAAGCAAAGCTTCGGTACAAGGCAAAACGCGGCGTTGAGCTTCGCCATTCAACACAAATTCAAGCCTCAAATTCGGCGGAAAGTGGAGGACGGAAGTGAAACGGAGTGTCTTAACACTAGGTTCCCAAGTTCCTTCTGCCTACCCTGCCATGTGCGGGATACAGCGTGAAGCTGATGAGTTATATTTATAATATATTCGTATTCGATATCATATTGGCGATTTTTTTTATAAAAACAGGAAAATACCTAAAGTATTATCCTATTACAAATGTATTTTTATTGAGTTAAGTCTGTCTGATACGCTCCCAATCAAACATGAACGGTGAAAAGCTATAGTTGTCATACTCGTGTGGTAGTAAAAAATATTGATAGGAACAAACAACAACAACAATTTTAACATAATATCACATCAAAACCGAAGGGTTAAAGAAACTAGTTTTAAAACAAACCACCAAACTCTCTACTTTCCGCCAAATTTGGCATGTAAAGTAACGGAACTTAACGCCGCGCTTTATTCACAAAAGCGAGCGTAATGAAAAAAAAAAACCTAATCACTGCACCACGACGGTTTCAAACATTATACACAAAGTGAATGCCTTACGCTTAAGAATTTCATTTTAAACTTTAAAGTTTTAAATAAAGGCTGCTTCAAACTAGATTGTCTTTAAATTATTTTGATGCTTTGAAAAGCAAATTAGTATTTAAAACGTGAACTTGGTTTTAATGAGCTCTGAAGGTGAAATATATCGTGGTGCAGGGCCAAAAACGCTACAGGTTGTGGGTTCGGTTCCACTCGAGGAAATGAAATATTTAATATTTTTATATATTACATATTTAGTGGATAATAGCTACAAGTCCATTGAGGAGCACTGTGTAACCTTCACGCTGTATCCCGCACATGGTAAAGTAGTCAGAGGTAACTGGGGAACCTATTTCATAAAGGTATTAATTACCATGAACGAGTAAAATTATCAATCTATAATTTACATAAAGCTATATATTATGGCCCATCCAGATATTTTGTCGTTTCACGTGCCCCGCGGCGCTCGCACTAGAACTGATTTTACGAGGCATAGGCATAAATCCTGCATCAATAATCGATAATAATAGCTGGCTTTACGTTTGGACTACAAAATGTTATGTAAATATCCTATGTAACTTACCTAATATTTAAAGTAATATATTATTATTACTTGTAAAACGAAGATTGAGATCTGTGACGCTTGTGTCACAGTGTCATTGTAAGCGCGACAAGTCGCGGGTTCGATCCCCACTGGAGGAAATGTAACATTTAATATTTTCATTTCTTCGATCTGGTAACAAGGCAAACCACGGCGTTATGTGTCGCCACTAAACAGGCCATTCTTCAAATTTGGCAAAAAGTGGAGAACAGAACTGAAGAAAAAATACCTATACGTTTTTCCATGGATAAATAATTTTAGTATTTTAATAAAAAAAAATCAATCATATACATATACTTCTTGCTTAACTTAACCAATATAATCGATTCAATAAATTGCATGTCGAGAGGCGAAACTATTTATCGCGATTTGTCTTATCATGGTGCAGACGTAAAAGTAATTCAAACGTAATCATTCCTGCGAGTGAAAACTGATCCATCGCGTTCACAGCTACACGAGTTGTTGCTTAGAAATTTTATTTACTGCCTTTGTCTATATTAGAAAAAATCTCTCTTGCCAAACGATAATTCTTACGAGTTGTATTTGGGTAGCAGAAATTTGTAAAAATCTCCATACAGAGATGCTAACAACATAAATAAGTTGTAACAAGCGTATAAGAATTTCGACGGAGCTCGGTGAGAACGAATGGCTTAGTCAGAGCGCTGGAACGGTTTTCCAGAGGCGCGGGTTCAAATCCTGCTTCGTTCAAAATTTTTATACGGTTTTTAAATTTAAGTTTAGTATTTTCTGTCCTAAGTGTGGAATAACACTTTAAAACATAGTAAAAAGACTTAGTTTCCTGTCTACATACTTAGTTTCCAGTCGAGTGATCTTTTTTGTAGTTTCTCGCTCTGATAACAACATGAAGCGCCTTTTTTGGACTCCATCATTCAAGACAATTAGAAAACTACCCTTTACTTCTTTTTAAAATTTAAAATTTAAATGTTAAACGAATAAACCAAAGTTATAATAAAGGATAAAAAAGAAAACGTAGCGGCCCTTTAGATTATAGAAAATAACAAACATATAAGAATGCGCAGTCAAAAGAGCATTTGTGCGTTCTTTTATGTTGCATTTTCTATGAAATTCGACAAGTGTAAAAAATGGTAAATAGTAACAAATCATAGATGTTTCATGAAAAAAATATATATAACACTCTTATATTTGAAGTCGATTTTATACAAAACAATCGAACACGTAGACAAAATTAAGTTTGCCTGCTTTACTTATCACTTAATAGAAATCTATAGCGTATATCCATTAGACCTGATGATCATTGTTCATTATTGGCAAGAAATGAAAACTCGTAATTAAAGTATATGTACAATCTGAAAGAATAGTCTACTGCTTATATTACAAATAAAAACTACTACAAATTGATAACTGATTGAGACTGCGTCTCCGGTCGGCGCATCCGGCCCCCACTTAAAAGATTATTTCCAAATATTATTTTTAGATTCAAGCTGGCAAAATTTACAGAAGAATTTTGTGTCAAGACACTCTGTTCTCCTTAGTATACTTTCTTACTCAACTTCAAAATTTAAACTAAAAATTACGCACTTCAATATTTTATAAGTGAAAAACACAAGAATGTTCCAAATACTACGATTAAAAATAGTGGAAATTCTAGAAATACTCATATTTTTCTCACGATGTTAGATTTAGAGGCGCAGCGCTGCGGCACAGATGTAACTGTAAACGATCCCCATCCCCAGGAATTGACATATTTCATATTTTCAATTCAAACATTTAATGTTTTCATTTGTTTGCTTTGGTAAGACAAAGTGCGGCGTTGAGCTCCGCCACTCAACACGCAATGCCTCAATTTCGGCGGAAAGTTAGGAATAAAAGTGGAACGGAATATCTTAACCCTAGGTTCCCAAGTTCCCTCATCCTTCCCTGCCATATACAGCGTGAACCTACGTATGTTAGATTTCGTAACTCAACACAATAGTAAGAGCAGAAGAAGATAAAATAAACTCAAATACTTATACTTTTACTTCAAGCTAATACTGATTTTACAATCTAGGCGTAGACAGCAAATGAATATTCGATGTCGAGCTTTAACCAAGTCTAATGCATCCTTGATATTCCTTTAAATATTTATGGAACTCATTTGCTTTTAAATAACTGAGCTCTTGAAAAATATGTTTTATTTATTAAATAAATTGTACTGCGAATAATATTTACTGTAGACTATTTATGAGCGTAATATTCAAAACTAAGTCATTTATTTGATTTAATCAGGTTATTTTATGTCGCCTTAAAGAGAAGCGTTGAGTTCCGACACTCAATACGTAATGTCTTGGAAATTAAGCGAGAAGTGGTAGACGTAGTGTATTGACACTTACTTCCCCTATTGTAAGCAGAATACAGCGTAAGGCAAAATAAAAAGATATTTCCTTTTTTTTTCAAGATACACATTAATATTTCATGTAGATAATGTACAAGACTGAAGGATGCAGGAATATATGTATTGCTTTTTACTTTGTTTTTTGGTTCTTTTCACAGTACCCTTACTGTGAAATGAATTTTCATTATCTAGTAACAAGAATAGGGCGATTAGTTATGACTAGTGTTAGTACGGAGTATTTTAATGTCAATAAAATTTAAAATTAGTGGCGTTATGCTTAAAAAAAACATTTGTACACAGTGTTGTAGTTGTAGTCTTATAAAAGTTCTTATTACTTACTAAAGTTCTGAGGCCATAGTGTGCGATCCTAGTTTTACCTATCTATTCCTACATTTATCCTGGATTAATGGTACGCTTGAGAACGGCGGTCTTAAATTAAATGTGTCGAAGACCGAGTACATGGCTTGCGGGAGACCGGACTCGAGCACTATCCATATAAGTACTGAACCAGCCGTTAAGTCGGAAAAGTTCAGGTACCTCGGATCCGTTATGCACGAGTCTGGAGGTATCAATCATGACGTTCATGGTCGGATAAGCACTGCCTGGGCCAAATGGCGGGAGGTCACTGATGTGGTCTGCGATCACAGAATACCGACCAAACTCTAGGGGCTGATATACAAGAGCATCGTTCGACCAGTTCTTTTATACGGCAGCGAATGCTGGCCAGTACTATCTCGGCACACTCAGGAGCTTCATGTCACGGAAATGAAGATGCTGAGGTAGATGTGCGGCGTAAAGCGGTCTGACCACATACGTAACACATTCATTCAAGGCAGTCTTGGATTCCGTGACATAGCGGATAAGCTCCAAGAGCGTCGCCTGAGGTGGCATGGCCACGTTGCGCGCCGGCCTAGAAACTATGTCGGACGCAAGTCCCTGGAGTGAGACCCCCTGGGCGCCTAAGGAAGCGCTGGTTGGATGTCGTGATACAGGAACATGAGAGCCAATGGTCTAACCACCGAGGACGTTAATTATCGTGCAAAGTGGAGTAGGTTCAGCAGGAAAGCAGACCCTGGCACAGCAAGACAGGATTAATGCCAGGAAGAAGAAGAAAAAGGAGTGTTCGATCCTAGTTGAAATCTACACTTAGAGGATAAATAGGTGTCATTTTTTTTTTATGGAAGAGACGGCAAACGAGCGTACGGGTCACCTGATGGTAAGTGATCACCGTCGCCCACGACCCCGTGTAACTCCAAAGGAGCTACAGGAGCGTTGCCGTCTTTTAAGGTGGAAGGGCACCGGGGCCCGGCATTACCTAATGCGAAACGCAGTGGCCAATGCCACTCCTTAACGCCGGTCTTAAATGCCGGAGATGGTAACAATCCGGTCGAGTCTGCCCATGCGTGTTGCCATTACTGACAACGTGACTCTACCACACGCACTTTAGTCGCCTGTTACGACACCATCAGTACCAGGGTGATCCTATTCTAAGCCGGGATCACACGGCAAAACTGATATGACATCGTTTGATCGGAATATCGTCAGGTCTCGTTGGTTTTCATGCGTCGAATGTATTATCAAGTTTTCTAAAGTCTGATATAATAAAATATGTTATAGACTACATGGGCACCGAATTTTTAGAAGCTCTATGTAGTGGCTTCTCTCTCTTCTTCTATCTCTGTTCACCATGTTACGCTAGAGTAAATGTGCAGCTGGAAGAAAAGAAGTATTAATT
Organism: Eueides isabella; assembly: GCA_019049475.1. Classification (NCBI taxonomy): domain Eukaryota; kingdom Metazoa; phylum Arthropoda; class Insecta; order Lepidoptera; family Nymphalidae; genus Eueides; species Eueides isabella. The sequence goes on from CM032385.1 coordinate 5,443,329, forward strand.
TTATCTCTGAGTTGTTAGTAGAAAAAACCAGAAGTTTAGTATCGACGATTTCTTACATATATCATAATACAAATGTAATGGGAAATATGGAAACAATAATTTACAGTTATCTTAACAAATAATTATATTATTTGGACCTTACAATCACAAAATAATTATGAATCCCGTATTACTCAAAAGACGACTAGCAGTTTTTTTTTTATTTCTAAATATATGATTGTAGCATTACAAATAAAAGTATGAACTGGTTCAAGCCGACCATTAGTACCCAGAATTCCTGGTTTATACGCGCCTTTATCTCAGGGGCCGGTCATTACTCCATTTTTTCAACACATCCATAAATAGGTGAAATCGTCAACCGAAAGAGTGGGTAGAGTCGTGTTAAGGGCTCGCTGGATATTTTTTAATATTTTTATAGACACAACACAACACAACCTTAACTATGAAGATGAATACAATACCATTGTAAATAACATACTTCGTTCGTCTAATTTTTATGAATCTTAGCATAAGATTTCTCCTACAAAACTCCACCAATCAATAACTTTCACTGTTGAATAACAAAGTCCATTTATACCTGAAGGTATTTTAAGAAATTATCTATAAGTTATTATTTTTAGGTTTCTTAGAACCTAAACAAAAATGTCAACTTACTATCTTCAAGGCCAAATATTTAATGTAACAAACATATATTTTTCTTAGCTCTTCATTTATCCTGCAAAGCTAGAGAAAGTCAAATGTGAAAATAATCCATTCTCTTCTCAATACACTTGCATAACTTAATAAAAATGAAAGCCATAAATAAAATTTACACCTGAAAAAGAGCATTATCCTTAGCAAATCACCTTTGTTGTGTACAAAATTGGAGTAAAAAACCTTATTACCGCACATAAGCATGCGCTTCAAAATAAAATGTATAAAATTCCAGCTCTTTTCAGCATGTTCAAGCTGAAAATTTTCATTCATTTAACGAGACGTAGTAGCTACAAGGATCGCTTTCATGGAGGTTTTAATTAAATATATGAGTTTTAGTCTGTTTCTCTTTTTTATGACTGGTGGTCGCCTACTTCAGGCATACTATTTTCATCTACTACATGATGTCATGGAAATTTGCGGTAGATAATCTAGGATTTAGCAACATGCAGATATACGGAAATTCTTGATCTTTTATATGGTTTTCATCATTTATAATTGTATGGTAAAACTTTTTAACTTACTTATTTTATTTATACTTACCAGATCAGTGTATAGTTTCGTTTATAGCATGGATTATCGTACTAAGATCTGCCTCACTGTTGTGCAAGATAAATCACGAAACTAAAATAAATATATTCAAAATAGTGCCGATACCTATTAATTATATATAATAACAATTGAGGCCTGTCGCGGCACAAGTGTGTGACTGAAATATTTAATATTTTCAAATTAAATATTTAATGATTTAATTTCTGGTAAGAAGGCAAAAGCGCGGCGTTGAGTTCCGCCATGTAATGCCTCAAAATCGGCGAAAATTGGGAAACGGAAGAGGAACGGAATGTCTTAACACTAGGTGCCCAAGTTCCCTCTGCCTACCCTGTCATGTGCGGGATACAGCGTGAAGCTGACAATTACACATAAATATCACTGTGATTTATTTTAAGCTTCTTATATCTCTGATTCAGTGAAAATAAAAGTATGGAAAACTAAGTTACCATATAAAAACATTTTATTGTTACTACAAACTCTACTTAAACTGTTTATGATGTCACTAAAATTCTCACCGTAAATTTTTTTTCATTATTTTTTTGGGCACTAGATGTCTTTCAACGTAAACTTTAATAATATCTATCGTATAAAAATAGGCTACTTGGTTCTTTTTAAATTTTACCCCAAGTTTTTTATACTCGTAATTTTCTACTCGACTAAAGAAATGGCCACAATATTTATTTAGATCTAGAAAACATACAAAATTATAAATGTCGAGCGAGAACGGTTTCCGCCGTCCTAATTAACAGGCTATCAATGATATACACATAGCAAACTAACATATATATTTTTAATTTCCCTATTATACATTTCTATTTCCCACTTTCATTGAGTTTCATTGAAACAAAACAGCGGCAAAACTTGACATTGCCTGGTATGACTGCCATCTGGTATCATCTGGTATCATCAGAGCGAATAAATGAAAACATAAAATATTTCATTCCCCTGAGTGAGGATCGAACCCACAACCGTCGCGTTTACCGTGCATTTCCCCTGCGCCACTACGGCCTCTACATTTACCGAAAATATATCAAAGACACACAATATCACCAAGTTTAAATTAAAAATGTGACTTCTGCTAGTTTAAATGAGAAATATTTTAATTATTATTACTGCGTAGCGTACAGAAGATTCAAAGCATTTTTTGTTGGTTATTGATTAGGCTATACCATTAGCTGATATCATTTTCGACATGTCAAATAGAAAGTCTTTAAATTATTTATAAGCGTAAATTTGATAATATTCAGCGTAGAGTTTTGCTACTCAACACACAATGCCTCAAATTCTAGTATACTTACTGCAAATATGAAGAGTAAAATGTTTAAACATTAATAATATTATTCTTTCTTTAAAAGATAAATAAACTGACGCTCGTGGCTTCATCACGTGTTGGTTGGCTACTTGCACACGTTTTATTTATGGTCTGACAACTTATGTTATTAGCTTATTAGACATGTAATCAATGTGGTTTGTAAATATTTTCATAACGCTTACCACATTTCAAAGGGCATGTCTTCTTACCCACGTGAAACTTTCCCCGAAAGGCCAAAATTTAAACTAATAACAACCGTACCCGAAGTACTAAATATAACCACAAACTATGCTTACAACGCTAATCACGCTGTATCCCGTATACCACAGGGCAGGCAGAGGGAACTACGGAACCTAATAATAGGGCACTCCGTTCCGTTTCCCACTTTCCGCCGTATTTGGCATTGCGTGTTGAGTAGCAGAACACCACGCCGCTCCTTGTTATACGAGCAAAGAAATGAAAACATTAAAGATTTACGTTGTATCCCGCACATGGGAGGATAGGCAGAGGGAACATGGGAACCTAGTGTTAAGACACTCCGTTCCACGTCCATTCTCCACCCTCCGCCGAACCCGAGGCACTGCGTGCTGAGTGGCAAAACTATATTTTTATGTACAAAATAAATCGAATCCAAAATTACTGCGCTACGTTCAATAACTCGTCTCTTGAAGTGGCACCGAAAATCAATCGTGTGGAAGAAACGTGTTTCAATTCCAACCCTATCTATCTATGTCAAAGTATGATTACTTAAGTTTGGACAAAAATGCTGAGTATTTTATTAAACATCTATGTAATGATACTAGAATTTGTATTGGTTTATATAGGCTAATAATAAAATACGATTGTATACTCTGCAATTCACTGTACAGTCATGAAAGATATATGAAAAACCATGGATGGTTATGGAATTTATCAATATATGTAATAGAAATCAAGACAATTATTTTCAATTTTCAGTTTGTCAGCGCGTTTGTTCACGCTAATCTCATAGACAGCTGACAGGTTAAAAACAGTTTATACTATAATAAATCCAGCAACTTTCGCTGAATATTTAATCATTCTATTTCCACTGGTTTATAAATATTCAGATTATAAACCTAAATCTGTAATTTTTATTACGCTTTTGTTTGGTCGAGCTGTAATTTTGTAATAAAATGTAAAAATCTGAACTACACGCACTTCTAAATGCTATATCACCATGAAACTTTGCAATTATATGTAGATTAGATAACAATATTATATTATGGTACTACTGAGCAAGACTGATTATGGAATTGGAAAGAATATGCCTGATGAAACCTTGAACTGCCTACTAGTAAATTTAAAAAGATTATGCTCATGAAATCCCTCTGATTAATCGGTTCTATGTATTCCATGCTTTAGAGTCTCGTATATATAAAACCCCATTAGGGGTAAAAGGCTAATAAAAACAAATCCCATGCAAGCCAACGTGAGAAACACGACGAGCGATGAATGATGAGGGAGGTTAAAAATTTCATATCGCAAACGTTACCTTACTGAACGATATACCCAGTAATAATAAAATATGCTTAGTAGCTTAAAAAAATATATTATTATTTTTTTGTTTCGTAAACTAATATCAAATCAAATATTTATTTACTGCACTAAAAGGCTTAAATTAAGCAAATATTATTGTTCTCTGCTTACTTCATTAAAGAATGTTTAATTTTTTTTTTACATGTATATATATATATATATATATATATATATATATATATATATATATATATATATATATATATATATATATATATATATATATATATATATATATATATATATATATATATATATATATATATATATATATATATATATATATATACCGTACAGTATAGGTATATATATATATATATATATATATATATATATATATATATATATATATATATATATATATATATATATATATATATATATATATATACATGTAAAAAAAAAATTAAACATTCTTTAATGAAGTAAGCAGAGAACAATAATATTTGCTTAATTTAAGCTTTTTAGTGCAGTAAATAAATATTTGATTTGATATTAGTTTACGAAACAAAAAATAATAATATATTTTTTTAAGCTACTAAGCATATTTTATTATTACTGGGTATATCGTTCAGTAAGGTAACGTTTGCGATATGAAATTTTTAACCTCCCTCATCATTCATCGCTCGTCGTGTTTCTCACCTTGGCTTGCATGGGATTTGTTTTTATTAGCCTTTTACCCCTAATGGGGTTTTATATATACGAGACTCTAAAGCATGGAATACATAGAACCGATTAATCAGAGGGATTTCATGAGCATAATCTTTTTAAATTTACTAGTAGGCAGTTCAAGGTTTCATCAGGCATATTCTTTCCAATTCCATAATCAGTCTTGCTCAATAGTACCATAATATAATATTGTTATCTAATCTACATATAATTGCAAAGTTTCATGGTGATATAGCATTTAGAAGTGCGTGTAGTTCAGATTTTTACATTTTATTACAAAATTACAGCTCGACCAAATAAAAGCGTAATAAAAATTACAGATTTAGGTATATAATCTGAATATTTATAAACCAGTGGAAATAAAATGATTAAATATTCAGCGAAAGTTGCTGGATTTATTATAGTATAAACTGTTTTTAACCTGTCAGCTGTCTATGAGATTAGCGTGAACAAACGCGCTGACAAACTGAAAATTGAAAATAATTGTCTTGATTTCTATTACATATATTGATAAATTCCATAACCATCCATGGTTTTTCATATATCTTTCATGACTGTACAGTGAATTGCAGAGTATACAATCGTATTTTATTATTAGCCTATATAGACCAATACAAATTCTAGTATCATACATAGATGTTTAATAAAATACTCAGCATTTTTGTCCAAACTTAAGTAATCATACTTTGACATAGATAGATAGGGTTGGAATTGAAACACGTTTCTTCCACACGATTGATTTTCGGTGCCACTTCAAGAGACGAGTTATTGAACGTAGCGCAGTAATTTTGGATTCGATTTATTTTGTACATGTAATGTTCTATCTTAATTTTTACAATATAATACTTATGCATTGAGGCATGTCGTGGCGCAGCGGCAAAAATGTGACAGTAAACGGCAGGTAGTGAGTTCGATTCACACTCGAAGAAATGAAATATTTAATATTTTCAATTAAAATATTGAATGTTTTTATTTCTTTGCTCTGGTACAAGGCAAAACGCGGCATTGAGTTTTGCCACTCAACACGCAGTGCCTCGGGTTCGGCGGAGGGTGGGGAACGGAGTGTCTTAACACTAGGTTCCCATGTTCCTCTCTTTAATGTTTTCATTTCTTTGCTCGTATAACAAGGAGCGGCGTGGTGTTCTGCTACTCAACACGCAATGCCTCAAATACGGTGGAAAGTGGGAAACGGAACGGAGTGCCCTATTATTAGGTTCCGTAGTTCCCTCTGCCTACCCTGTATCACGCTGTATCCCGTATACGGGATATCACGCTGTATCCCGTATACGGGATACAGCGTTATTAGCGTTGTAAGCATAGTTTGTGGTTATATTTAGTACTTCGGGTACGGTTGTTATTAGTTTAAATTTTGGCCTTTCGGGGAAAGTTTCACGTGGGTAAGAAGACATGCCCTTTGAAATGTGGTAAGCGTTATGAAAATATTTACAAACCACATTGATTACATGTCTAATAAGCTAATAACATAAGTTGTCAGAACATAAATAAAACGTGTGCAAGTAGCCAACCAACACGTGATGAAGCCACGAGCGTCAGTTTATTTATCTTTTAAAGAAAGAATAATATTATTAACGTTTAAACATTTTACTATTCTTCATATTTGCAGTAAGTATACTTGAACATTTTACTCTTCATATTTGCAGTAAGTATACTAGAATTTGAGGCATTGTGTGTTGAGTAGCAAAACTCTATGCTGAATATTATCAAATTTACGCTTATAAATAATTTTATGACTTTCTATTTGACATGTCGAAAATGATATCAGCTAATGGTATAGCCTAATCAATAACCAACAAAAAATGCTTTGAATCTTCTGTACGCTATGCAGTAATAATAATTAAAATATTTCTCATTTAAACTAGCAGAAGTCACATTTTTAATTTAAACTTGGTGATATTGTGTGTCTTTGATATATTTTCGGTAAATGTAGAGGCCGTAGTGGCGCAGGGGAAATGCACAGTAAACGCGACGGTTGTGGGATCGATCCTCACTCAGGGGAATGAAATATTTTATGTTTTCATTTATTCGCTCTGATGATACCAGATGATACCAGATGGCAGTCATACCAGGCAGTGTCAAGTTTTGCCGCTGTTTTGTTTCAATGAAACTCAATGAAAGTGGGAAATAGAAATGTATAATAGGGAAATTAAAAATATATATGTTAGTTTGCTATGTGTATATCATTGATAGCCTGTTAATTAGGACGGCGGAAACCGTTCTCGCTCAACAACGACATTTATAATTTTGTATTTTTTCTAGATCTAAATAAATATTGTGGCCATTTCTTTAGTCGAGTAGAAAATTACGAGTATAAAAAACTTGGGGTAAAATTTAAAAAGAACCAAGTAGCCTATTTTTATACGGTAGATATTATTAAAGTTTACGTTGAAAGACATTAGTACCCAAAAAAATAATGAAAAAAAAAATACGGTGAGAATTTTAGTGACATCATAAACAGCTTAAGTAGAGTTGGTAGTAACAATAAAATGTTTTTATATGATAACTTAGTTTTCCATACTTTTATTTTCACTGAATCAGAGATATTAGAAGCTTAAAATAAATCACAGTGATATTTATGTGTAATTGTCAGCTTCACGCTGTATCCCGCACATGACAGGGTAGGCAGAGGGAACTTGGGCACCTAGTGTTAAGACATTCCGTTCCTCTTCCGTTTCCCAATTTCCGCCGATTTTGAGGCATTACATGGCGGAACTCAACGCCGCGCTTTTGCCTTCTTACCAGAAATTAAATCATTAAATATTTAATTTGAAAATATTAAATATTTCCGTCACACACTTGTGCCGCGACAGGCCTCAATTGTTATTATATATAATTAATAGGTATCGACACTATTTTGAATATATTTATTTTAGTTTCGTGATTTATCTTGCACAACAGTGAGGCAGATCTTAGTACGATAATCCATGCTATAAACGAAACTATACACTGATCTGGTCAGTATAAATAAAATAAGTAAGTTAAAAAGTTTTACCATACAATTATAAATGATGAAAACCATATAAAAGATCAAGAATTTCCGTCTATCTGCATGTTGCTAAATCCTAGATTATCTACCGCAAATTTCCATGACATCATGTAGTAGATGAAAGTAGTATGCCTGAAGTAGGCGACCACCAGTCATAAAAAAGAGAAACAGACTAAAACTCATATATTTAATTAAAACCTCCATGAAAGCGATCCTTGTAGCTACTACGTCTCGTTAAATGAATGAAAATTTTCAGCTTGAACATGCTGAAAAGAGCTGGAATTTTATACATTTTATTTTGAAGCGCGTGCTTATGTGCGGTAATAAGGTTTTTTACTCCAATTTTGTACACAACAAAGGTGATTTGCTAAGGATAATGCTCTTTTTCAGGTGTAAATTTTATTTATGGCTTTCATTTTTATTAAATTTTGCAAGTATATTGAGAAGAGAATTGAACCAGAGAATGGATTATTTTAACATTTGACTTTCTCTAGGTTATAAGAAACCTAAAAATAATAACTTATAGATAATTTCTCAAAATACCTTCAGGTATAAATGGATTTTGTTATTCAACAGTGAAAGTTATTGATTGGTGGAGTTTTATAGGAGAAATCTTATGCTAAGATTCATAAAAATTAGACGAACGAAGTATATTATTTACAGTGGTATTGTATTCATCTTCATAGTTAAGGTTGAATGTGTCTACAAAAATATTAAAAAATATCCAGCGAGCCCTTAACACGACTCTACCCACTCTTTCGGTTGACGATTTCACCTATTTATGGATGTGTTGAAAAAATGGAGTAATAACCGGCCCCTGAGATAAAGGCACGTGTAAACCAGGAATTTTGGGTACTAATGGTCGGTTTGAATCAGTTCGTACTTTTATTTGTGATGTTGTAAAAACTGCCTTGTGACGTACAAACAGACGTCCCAAAGGTGGCTTAGCCTTTGGTGTCTTTGTTTACGGAACCTAATAAACAATTATTTTTAATTAGTATTTTATACACTTATGAGTGTAGTGTTCTGAAATATTGAAAAAAATATACAAAATTCTTCCAGTTTCCCCCGCTTACATTACGCTATTATTTTTTTAATAAGCTGAACAAAATTATAGTAGCATACTTAAAGAGCACTTTAGACTAAAGGAAATGGCAAAAAAATAATTAATTAATTTAATTACAAATCTAAATGTGATTTTCAGTGCTATTAAATGATTAATTATAATTAGGCTTGCAATTTATATATCATATATATTAGATCCGAGCCTAAGAGGTCTCAAAATCAATATAAGAAAATAAAATGTTTAAAATGTTGTCTGTAACGATTTTAGATCTCTAAAATTTTGATAGGCAGAGGGAACGGAAGTGAAACCTAGTGTTATGACACTCCGTTCCACTTCCGTTCCCCACTTTCCACCGCGGAACTCAACGCCGCGCTTTACCTTATTACCAGAGTGAAGAAATGAAACATTTACAGTCACACTTTTACGGTTACAATCACACTCTTGTGCCGCTGGGCCACGGCAGGCCTCACTCTCGGCTCTCCCTCTGCCTACCCTGCCTAGTGCGGGATACAGCGTGAAGCTGAAAAAAAAAATAGCCAATAAGAATTAGTAAAAATACTTGGTGAAAATATTTTACTATTCACAATGTATGTGTTAGCCCGTTACATAACGTTTTCATTAACATAAATTCTCTATTAAAACATACTAGAGATATAAACGTTTTAATCAATGCATCAACTTTAATCAAACAAATAGATATCTATGTTTAATTCAGAAAATTGATACGGTAAATAGGTACTCTAGTGAAGTCATATAGCCTAGAAAGCACTCAAACATTTATGCCTGGCAGTCAAAGCATCCCATGGTAAATAGTTTAATTTACATGACATAAACAGTATCGAAAAGAATATTGTGAACACAATGTGATGTACCAAATTAACAGAAATCAACACTTTGCAACTTGCGACTGTAAAAGTGACGGTTGCTGATTCGATGTCAATTAACGCTCCGGTTCTTGCAACATTATTTAATGTTAATCCACTAATATTGATTATAGCTAGATATAATGTATATACAAAGGCTATCTTATACAGCGAGAAGCAAAGACTATCTTCCTCGATAAATTGTATATTCAATTTAAAATATTTTTTACACCGAACTTGCAGTTCTTGAGATTAGCGTGGTCAACCAAACTCATAAACTCTTATTTTTCCTTTGAAATATTTAAATAGGCCATTGTGATGTAGTGTAATTAGGGTTAAATTGCACCCAAAGTATAGCCTTCAGTGTTACACATGGTAGTACAATTACACGTGTAATGTTTACTTATCAAACTGAAATTAATGTTAAGAGTGTTCTAAGGACAAATGTCCAAGTTCACGATCTTGGACATTTGTCCTTAGAACACAGAGAAAATCAAGCTTCAAGTTAACGTTATCAAATGTTACTAGAATTTAAGCATCGTTTTTGCCGAATTTCGTATGAAATTCAACGCGTAAATAAAACCTATCCTACTAAACTTAAATTTACATTTAAAAAGCGTATAAAAATTTTGAACAAAGCAGGATTTGAACCCGCGCCTCTGGAACCGTTCCAGCGCTCTGATCAACTAAGCCATTTGTTCAACGAAAAGCTATATGATAGAATTATTGTTACTATATGGTAGTATCTAGGATACTGGATATATAAAAAATATAGAATCTCCGGAGGGCATGTATGAAGCGGTTGATGACAGTGGACGTGGCGAAAGAGATATGGCAAAACCGTAGTGTTTAGCGCTCTATTTTCTCTATCCACCCCGTTAAGGACACAGCGTACAGCTAAAAAACATTTTTATTAATCATACTTATTTGAACGTGAGTTTAATGCCGTTTGGCCTATTTGCAAAACCGGGAGGAAAAAAGGTACCTTTTGTTCCCGAGAAATTTCTTGCACTATTTGTCACTTTGTCTCGAGCGGCGTCTCGCTAGTTGAGCGGCGGCGAGTGGCCGTAACATAATTATATTTTAAGCCATATATGTACGTAGTATAATTATAAGGTATAAGTACGTAGGTAGTAAAATGTAAATATTTTAATTGCCATATAATTAAAATATATTCACCCTTACTTCAGTAGAATTTTACTATAAAATTACACAACTACTTTCAGGAGTTCAATTAAAACATAAACAGTACTAGCTTTCGGCTACAGTTCCTCCACTCGTACAGTTAAAGTTGTATGCTAAAACAAAACATTCTCAGAAATTGCTTCAAATACGCTCTACTTCATAACATTGTGTGAAAATTAAATGTTCTTAACTCGATAAGCAACGTGGCATATAAGCTTTGTTATTTTAGCAACTTTAATAATGTATAGTACTAGAAGCAGTAAATGACAAGTTTCAATGATAAAGACATTTACCGTTCTATACTCTCTCTCTCTCTCAGCTTCACGCTGTATCCTTGTATCCACTAGGTAGGATAGGCAGAGGGAACCCGGGAACCTAGTGTTAAGACACTCCGTTCCACTTCCGTTCCCCACTTTCTGCCGAATTTGAGGCATTGCGTGTTGAGTGGCGGAACTCAACGCCGCGCCTTGCCTTATTACCAGAGCGAAAAAATGAAACATTAAATATTTAAATTGAAAATATTAAATATTTCATTTCCTCGACTGGGGATCGTACCCAGAACCTGTCGGTTACAGTCACACTCTGGGGCCGCGCCACGACAGGCCTCTATATACCTGAAAGGAAAATTACAGAAAACATATATCTATATGTTCGATAAATAATAACTTTGTTGTACGCTTGGCTGCCCGTATATCAAAACCATTTTCTCTGGATTATGTGATTATGTAAGTGATTATGACATTTTGTATTAATTTTTGATTGGTTACCGAATGCTCCTTGGAAACGCAGAAAAAAATAAGTTTCTCAGTGACCGCAATACAGTCTACTTGTGTCGGGTAATTAAAACTTTAGGGTACTTCCGGTATATCTACAGATTAAATTTGGCAGTAAGTAAGAATATCTCTTTCTTTCTTTCTTAGCTTCACGCTGTATCCCGCACGAGGCAGGGTAGGCAGAGGGAACCCGGGAACCTAGTGTTAAGACACTCCGTTCCGCTTCCGTTCCCCACTTTCCGCCGAATTTGAGGCATTGCGTGTTGAGTGGCGGAACTCAACGCCGCGCTTTGCCTTATTACCAGAGCGAAGAAATGAAACATTAAATATTTAAATTGAAAATATTAAATATTTCATTTCCTCGGCTAAGGATTGAACCCAGAACCTGTTGGTTACAGTCACAAGCTTGTGCCGCTGCGCCACGACAGGCCTTAAGTAAGAATGTACAATACAATACAAATAGGATATGATTTCAAAATAGGTGCATACATCTGCAAAGTTAAGTTTGTTTAATAGTGCTTCCCGTTGACTTATAATCTCGAAATTGATATAGAACCAGTGGGCGAGTCCGACTTTTACTTAATTAGTTTATTTTATTTAATATCTATTTTATTTTATTTATTTATATTATAACTTTATTTGTACACCACATATATAATAAACTGACAGAGATTTACAACTTATGATATATATCTATGATTAAATATTTCTTAAAATGGTGCTATTATACAATGTTTTGTATATTTTTTTAACTTCACAATGTATTTCTTATACAGCGGCGTATCCTAGCGAAGGCGCCAACCTAGCGTTTAATCATTTCATCCCCACTCTCCTCCAATTTTCTACACATTGCGTAGTGAGACAGAAATCAACAATGTGCTTGGTCTTGACACAAAATAAACACGAATAAATAAAAATAATTCATTGCTCTGAAAAGAATATGAAGCCACAGACGCTGTGCCACAGACGCTGCCACAATACAAAATAGTCAACAATAATAAATTAAATGAAGTGAAGTAAATGGATGAGAGTTGTGTAACAAAATAATTCATTAATTTCTTCTATTACCTGCATATATATATTGATCGTCTAATAACACACCTAGGTATAGCAAAGCACGTTTGACCCGAATAGCGAAACCAATTTCGCCAACCCACCTTTGTTAAGTGTTTAACAATGTATTGATAACATAACTGTATACAAATTGAGGAATTATAATTGAATTACTTTAGATTTATAATGTACCAGCCATCACTAGGACCATTGTTTTAATAGACTTTCAAACGAAAAATGGAAAAGTTTGTTTTTTCCGTTGTCTTCAGATTTTCGATAAATAATATAATCTTTAATGACTCAAGAGACAGATGCAGTTTAAAGTCTTTGTGTATACTTTTAACACTGCTGGTACTATCACTGAATTTGAAATGTGAATGATGGATTGACTTTTGTAACTATAATATAAATAAGTTTCTTAAAATAGTACCTAACTTTCCTTAAATATTGAATCTCAATTTTAATATTTTCTTATGTGAGTGAGCACTAACACGCCAGTTTTGCAGACTTTCCAAGTTCAGTAGTCTTCGTACCCTGCTGGCTCTGCACGCCAACTTCCGGTTTCTAATCAAAATATATAACTAAAAATCTTTTTAGTATAATTTTCGAAAATTTTGTTTTGCTTTTTATTTTCAATTTATTTTTCGACCTAGAACTTGCTGAGTTACGAATAGCTGTTAGTATGTAAAAAAATGCCACTCTAAAGCAATCACCGCTACGATATTCTGATGTAAATTTTATATTTCAAAAAACATGGCCTGTGACGATGGATCGCGACAGACAGCATATTATATTATTATATATTTGAAATATAATGAAAACGGTGAAACAAAGTGTCGTAACACTAGATTATTTCCCTGCCTACGCTACAAAGTGGTAAAACTCGGGAAGTCGTTCGTTTATTAACTGACGAAAAAAAATATTTATCATACTCTATAATTGGATATATCGATTATATTTCTTAATATAACTAATAGCATACGACGCTGATCGCTACTAACAAACTACAATTAAAGTGGAACCTTGACATTAAAGTACCGTATAATTTATTATTTCACGGAAATAGACATAAAATTACATTCGAATACTTTATATATAAATAAGGATTTTGTACCTAAAAATTCTTGATTGTTTTATGTATCGAAGCAAAAAGTATTTTTTGTCTATGGCACTGTAGCTCCTAAATTTATAAACTGATTTAATTTGATCCATTTTTTTTTGTCGAAATGTTTGTTCGCCGCGACGGTTCTTAACAATGTTTTATGAAAATTGGTTTAAATTACAAATGTTTCATATCTTTCATTGTATTATTGTTTATAAACAACTATAAACTATACGTTTATATCTATGTATATAATTAAAGATAATTATAAACGAAAAGGCCTGTCGTGGCATAGAGGCACAAGCGAGTAACTGTAAATGCGATAAGTTGTGGGTTCGATTTCCACTCGAGAACATAACAATATTACATGCACAACTACTACAGAACTAAGCGGCCTTATAGTGTGTCATTTAACAAATAACAAGTTGTTTCTAGTAAACACGCAGGGAAAATAATGGTTAAAGTAAAGAAAATGGTGTCACCACCAAAAAGAAAACATAAAACAGCAATACTTTAAGCAATTTTTTTCCTACAATTACATTTTAAACATTAACTTTTTAAGTCAAACTAAAAACACAAAACTGAAACATGGAAATTAAACACAATATTTAATTACTCTAACATTTAAAAATTAGTTTCAGATTAAATTATTATTTAAACTTGTTTATCTAGCAAGTAAATATTTTAAATACTAATGCTACTTAATTTGCAACATTATAATATTAATATTCTCATTGTTTTAAATGTACGCTGTATAATGCACATAGCAGGGCGGGGAGATAGACCTAGGAACTTTGTGTTAAAACCTTCCGTTTTCATTAAGACACTTTAGTTCCCCATTTTCCGCCAAATTGTGGCGAAATGGGTGTTGAGTGTATGAACTATGTGAAAAATTGCGTATTTGAGTGTAGTAACAATGTAAAAATTACGTGTTGAGTGTCAGAACTGTGTGCTATCTGTCTCGTTACCAGAGTGAGAGAATGA